>JJRW01S0006395.1:62543-73033 GCA_001188405.1 Loxosceles reclusa | reverse complement strand
CTCGAACTTCAACTGCGTTGGAGATAACACTATGAAAACAGGCAATACGGAATCACCAAGAAGCGACGCTTCGCGTGTTGTGTATACCAGAGACTATCTTCTGAAGTTCTGCGACTGCATTTTGGCCTACGCCTTTCCCGAGGGACTCAGACAATTTACGCCTACGGGACAACTGCCGCTAAAACAGCTTGAATTTGCGCAGGTAAAATTTCTTTTCTTAAACGTGATACACTGATGAAAGTAGACGTTGAAATAGTAACATTATCGTTGCATTGCAACACTGTAAAAACTCCTGAAAATAACGGAAACTATTACCACCATCTTCAAACCAGGTCTCAAACTGGAAAGAAACTCTGCCTCTAATCGATGGGCTTTTTTGACGTCACCCGTTTCAGGTTGGTTGTGAACCGATAGACGTAAGCATTGTTGACAGTATACAACCAATATTCAAGGAATGACGTCGAAAAAGCCGATCGATTAGAGGGGGAATATGTTCCAGGTTGACGCTTGGTGAAGATGGTCGTGAAAATATATTGAAAAATGAGCACACACATTAAAGTTAACGAAAAACTTCGTTATCTCACAAAACTTTCCTTTTAAGAAGACATCGACGGAACTTCAATTTTATCCTTTTTTTTTTGTTTGTTTGTTTCCCCTCAGTTCATGAAATTCTGTGATTTTGCGGATTTAATCTTGCCAGTTTTTCTACATTTCTTTCTAGCAACACGTTTTTGTGGTGTTAAAAATTGGTTGGTTGGTTAAATGGCTTAAGGGCCTGTAAGTTCATGCTGTGATTATTTTATCTATAAATTCTGGAATAATATTTTAAGGAACTAAAATAGATCGAGCGAAAATTGAGCACCTAATGAAGAAGAACATCTGTTAGAATTTCCAGTAATCGAAACTCTTTCACTGAGTGGATGAATGATGATGATGATGCCGTAGCTTAAATGGTGGCAAAGAAAGCGATGGCAGCGAAGAAGACTATGGTTATACGGGAAAACCAACAGAAACTCACACACAAACGAAGGCCATAGAAAATGCACCGTCTTACATTGAACAGGAAAAAGACACAACGTAACTGCAGATTTTTTTGCGACGACTGTAGAACCCTGAGCCAAAAAGGCGAGAAATCGCCGAGTAGAAGAACATTGAGAACTTTCTCAAACGAGTTTGAAAAACATACGTATAACTGACGCCGATATATAAATCCATGTTATATGGCGCAAATCCGAAAGTAGATTTTTCTTAGTTCTTGTTTTATTATTATTCTTTCGGCAGCAGTTAGGTTGCTTTCTGTTACTACGTTCATATTAACCGAGTTTTTTGATTATTTGGGGTGAGCTCGGTTCACATTATCTCTGATAATTGAGGTTCTTCTGTATGTTAAATAAGGACCGAGAGAGTCCGCTGTCTTGCTAAAACAGCCAAGTTGCGTTGATCCCGCACTAGTCTGGCTATTCCGGAGCTGGGTCGTGCGGCCGTTACCACATCCGAGCAATTGGCCAACTCACTTACGTCCAGGATTTATCCCACGTGGGTCTGGGAACTCCATTGAACGGTTTTACGAGATCAATGGTGCTAAAGAGTGAGGAACACAGAGTGCAGAGGCACGTGTTGTGGCATAAGAAATTGTTGATAGGGTGGTCAACGACACCCTACAACTCCGTTGTCCAAGAGTGTTGTATCAGTGTTGCGGCAACATAGTTGTCGAAGTCAGTCATGGGGTTGGGCTACCATGACGGTGTTTTGAAGTCGCGAATATTAGGCGCGCCCGTCCAATGTGACTAAGCCAGCGATATCTGGCACTCGGTCAGAGGCTAGGCAAGTGGCCGACTTGACGCTTAAAGGAGGCTCTCTCTCGAGTCTGGAACGAAGTGCTATTGCGAGGCGCCAGCTAGCACACCGGCACTCGGTCCGGTTGCTAGGCTAAATGTCCGGTAGCATGGAACCGGGTGTCACTACAGTCTGAAACCTGAGTTCTTCAGGGGAAGGGCTGGAAAAGCCAAGCGGTACAGAGTGGACCGATAAGCTCGACCGTCGGATCTTCTATAGGGTCCCCCGACACCGAGTATAAGATCGTAAAGTGAATTCAGACGTGGTGTGGGAGGGGGGCTATCTCTGTAGATAGTACTCTGAGCATTACATGTAGTTGTATATCTATTTCATATAGTGCATAATTATGCGTGTCTGAACCCACTTGACGCGAGCTTTTGGTGGACCCAATCCAACGCCGTTCCGTCTTGGGGGTTCTGTTTAGACTGGAGTGAGGCAGCGCGCCAGACGTGGCTGGGGTGCAGCCCAGGGAGTACAGAGGTTTTGGCAAGAGTAAGGTAGAAGAGCCAACCAGTTTAGCTGGGAAATGGGGAAAGAAGTTCCACAATAAGAGGGGCTAAGACACGTTTCCTAGTCTCGCTCCCTCCGATCTATAAAGATCATGCCAGCCTTTGCTCTTCCTCTGGGAAAGATGTAGACAGGTTTCAAACGCGCAGCGACCTACGGGTCTCTCACTGCTCTTCCCCTCGGGGCGGTGGGGGGGAGACATGTTTGGTCAGGCCAGGCTTGCGTGATGTTGACAGGAATTGAGGCGAGCTCGAACTCACCATTCGAGTCTCGTCAGGGGGTAGGTTAAGTCTGGGAGTTACTCCTTACTGCCTAACACTGGTGGAGAACAGAACTGGCTGAAACTGACTGGACAGAAAAGTGGCTCAGACGGGAATCGATCTTGGTGATGTACTGGCACAAATCGTGTGGACTGGAGTCGGGAGCACGCATACAATGCGGTTGGGCAGCAGAGACAGAGTCTCGTTGATCCTGGGTAGGCTGCCACTGGCTTGAGGTCGCGGAGCGACCAGACTTGATTCCCCGATAGGGGACGCCGTCAAAAGTCCTAAGCGGACGGGTACGGCAAACATCCCGAGTCTACGACTAGAATATTACGACTGTGTGTTAAATATTTGATTATGTGTAAAACAGAGCCCACGCTAAGTGGTATTGCATGATATAATGTGTTGTATGGTATGTAAGAATATTTTTGAACACATCACCTCGGAGAGTGACGTGGCGTCCCCGAGCCATATAGTGTTCCGTGGTCACTTTGTGCTTGGCACAGCATGGTCTTTACAGGTCCTTGTGCCACTAAACTTCAAATAATCAACAATCAATCGATGCATATACGTACGCGACTCTTATACCCCCTCAGGGGTTCACCTTTCGGTGAGTACGGGGAGTAACGTGTCGACCTGGAACCATATAGTGTTCCGTGATCAGCTTGTATTTGGCACAGCATGTCCTTCACAGGCGCTAAGTGTCATTAAACTTCAAATAACCAACCAACGACTCTTATACCCTAAAGTGCCACTGCATTAGGGATAGGCACCGGTATGCAAATATCGTAGCGTAGCGCTCACAGATCTGCGCAGTAGATATGAGTTCGGGCTGTACTAACATCTAACTCTCGTACTAACCCGGGTCCGCCCGTTGTTAGTACGAGAATAACAAAACTTTCGCTGATTAATAACAGATGATTTAAGAGTTCTAAAATAATACTTTAAAAATATTTTGCGCAAGAGTAAGGATTTAAATAATGATAACTGCAGAAATATACTTCAATAGGTACTCGGAACTTGAGTTTCAACACTGTGGACCCGGTAAGATCAATATTAAAGTTTTGCGCAAAGTCCCCATCTACTCCCTCTCAGGGGCTCATCATTTTAGGAAGTACGGGGAGTGACGTGGCGTTCCCGATGTGCCTGAGCCATTTAGAGTGCCGCGATCACTTTGTGTTTAGCACAGCATGACCTTTACGGGTCCTTGTGTGTTATCAGCTAGCGACGCATAGGCTATTCAATATCCGAAATCGTGAGAGAACTGGGATTCTCGCGTCTAACAATGTCAAGTGTCTGATGAAAAAAAGAACGAGTAATCGAGCAAACAGCAAAGGACAAGCAGCCTCGAACGAGCAAGATTTCGCCGTATCGTACGGAGTCAGGGAGGCCAGACATTGCGGCAGACCATCACCATACTGAAGCCCTCATTAATAAAACATCCACATAACTTGATAATGCGGACCGCGATAGAAAATCAACCTGATGTTATAAATCTTGTTATCAGTGACGTAACAACATGCGACACGCTTCACTGCAAAACGCGCAACGTTAACAATCATGCACTGAAGAAACATAAAAGTAGATATCAGGCTTCAGCTGCGACAATTTCATTGTCAGTTATGGCCATATCACACACAGCAATTTTTTCCCCACAAAAAAAAAAATTGCTCTTCCCCGCTGGAGAAGGGTTGCAAATGTTTGTCCGATCGACGCTACCTTTTTGTTTTCATTTGCGCCGTGTTGGCTGCCGTTGATTTGTGACTGCTTGGGCTCAGTGGTTGGTTGATGTTTAATGGCACAAAACCTGAAAGGCCATTCTGTGCCAGCTCGGGCTCAGTGAAGTCTCGTTATTTCGCTTCCTGCTCGTATCGGTGACATTATGTTCATTAAACGATAGGTCTATTTGTTTTTCTTTCTGATCATTCTACAATTTTTCAATATGCCAGGAGCACTGAGCTGCTAAAGTTGCAATATCTGGTACATTAACTACCTACACAGCCTCTTTTTATTATTATAGATGAAACCACACAGCCTAGCACTGTCCATTAATACACCTGACCACCCTCAGGAACTCCCCTTTCTGGCGAATACAGGGAGTGAGTGACATGGCATCGCCGTGTCCATTTAGTGTTTCGTATTTTGTTCCACTAAATTCTAATCAACTCCAAGGCAGCCAACCAACTAATTCAGTTGCAGGTTAAAGAATTGAATTTAGACCACATCTGCATTCTTTTTGTGGTATAATTACAAAATTTTCCAAATAAGAAATAATAATAATTAATAAATTTCATTTCCTCTTATACGGAAAAAAAAACCTGCTTTAGCTTTGAAAGCTCACTGGTATATAATTATAACACTGCATTATATAAATTCTAAATACTGGTGACCGTCCTGTAGTGTTTTCTTAAGTATTTGTTACCGCATTTCTTATTACAGGAAGCTAGAACACCATACGTGCCAAAGACGTATAATGGTATGGAGCACCTAATGTTCTACAATGACATGCACTTCATCAGCAATTCCAAGAGGTCCACAGTGAAATTTTGAAAAGAAAAACAGAGGTCTTTCGCAAAGACAATACATATTCCAATGTTATAACTGTTTGACCAAGTTTAGAAATATTCATATCTTTGTTTATGCCTAGAACATAATAAAGTAATTGACATTATTAAGAAAATTGTGTGAAAGATACCATTATTCTCTAAAACAGCGCTAAAATGTTGTTCTCGAAATATCACAATATTGGGAAACAACAGTTCACACCAACAGTGTGCTGGAAAATGTCACTCCTCTCTTGCACAAGAAGCACCTTCAGCGTCAATTAGTTTCATCAGAATATTAAGGAACTACATAACAGGTCAACTCGCATCCATGGTAAGATTCGAACCTACGTCCGCCTTGACTCAGGAGGAACATACTGGACGAGGAATATCAGCAAGCCTACTGCACTCGAAAAGACGTTGAGCATATTCGTCGTTATCCGACTTCCTGTAATATAACACGTTTTCAGATGGCACTTGCGAAGGCTATGCAGAGTATGTCATCGAGGATTTGGTTGCTTGAAGTTCAATAATAATAATAAAACTTTACTTCTGAATACCAATAATTACATAAATATATAAAAGCAAAAGAGAGAGTCATACAAATCAATGTACTCTTTTAGTTTCCACTATCTAATATCATAATAAACATACAATAGGCACAAGAACTTGCAAAGGCCATGTGCCAAACACTAGGTGATCACGGAACACTCAGTTGGGCACGTCACGTCACTCACCAGAAGGGGTGAGCTCCTGAAGGATGTGGCATACACAAGCCATGTAGTGTACCGTTTTCACCTTGTGCTTGATTCACCGTGGCCTTTACAGGCACTTGTGACATTAAACTTCAAACCAACCAAACACCCGAAAAACCAGGTCATTTAGAAACTTGGTGACCGTGTATGGCCCAGTCCAATGTCGCTGTAACTTCTGCGACAGTCCTTTCTATCGTTGAGGATTATACAGCTACACCCGGCCACCTTCTTGGAATGCAGCCGTGGGGTCCCTGAGGCTGTACCTCGCCTTCATACGATATGTAGCCACTAGGATGCGGTCTCTGGCCAGTTGATATATACACGCTCCAGCCTACTCTGTAGTTGTTGCACATAGTCGCTGACTGGGGTCACTTCGCTGTGTGTGGGCCGCTCGTAATAAAGATCGTATGGCAGACGTTGATCTCGCCCGAATAACACGTGGGCTGGTGTTATTGCGGTTGTCTCGTGCACAGCACTTCGGTAAAAACAGTGGCACGTACAGATACCAGTCACTTCGACTTTGTTTCGTGGCACCACTAACTGCAGTCTGTTCGAACTCCCGTCACCATCTCCCATTTTCTGTACAGGATTTCGTTTTGCTGCACTAGCGAGTTCCACTGTGCTCAATAGTGCTTTGTAGCCGGCGAGTAACAAGGTCAACTTCTTGTCATCCGTGGAACGCTCTCAACTGGCCATTCCCTTCCAAGATAAGATCGGTCCAATCTCTTCGTCCTCTTATTATATTTTACGAATGTCTCTGGCAGCGGTTCTTCTTCGGCAGACTTGCACATGAGCTGGTCTCAGAGGGATTACAAACTTTGGCTCCATGATGTCAATCTTTAGCTCGGTTTATGTTCGAGAATCAAAGCTGCCTCTTCGATTATATGGTCTTCTTTGGTATTGCAACACTCTATCTGCATTCCTTAAATACAGATACAAATTGAAAGTCAGCAACAGGCAAATGCCCAGCATGGCTGATCATGTCTAAGAATCCATAAAATTATGGTGACCCTCTCCGTCGTCAATAAGTATAAATTAGGGAACGGAGTTCCCTTGTCCAAACCAAAAGGAAAAAGAAAAGCACTAGAAATAATGGCATTAAAATCTCATAGAATACTTACATGCAGTCACCCCCAACCCATAAACTTGCGGAAACCACTTTTCCGTCGTCAAAACATGGAACATTAAGAAACACAAGAAATAAACCGATTATCAAAACTAACTAGTACCTTAATTCCGGAACAGGGTTCCGTTGTCATAAACTTACTATTAGTATGAAATAAATTCTAAAGAACTAAAAAACAAGAAAATTTAAACATACAAAAAGAATACACGCGGTCACAAACTAAACATGATGAAAGAACGAACAGAAGGAAAACATAAAGACTTAGGAACGTGAAGAAAACTAAAACGATCTACAACACTCAAAAACAAATAAACGTCATCGGTAATTCTCAGCTAATAAAGAATTAAATCAAAAGCGCTAATCGGAGCAAAAAGAGGGAAAACCACATTGTCGTTAGACTAAAATGTTAAGCCGCCCATCTACTTTTCTCTTGAAACTTTCAAGCGTCTTTGCCTCAACCACATCCTTCGCTAGACTATTCCAATTGTTTACCACACTATTAGATAAAAACTCATGCCTAAGTTGTAACTTAGTCTTTTCCCTAGTTATTGCCTAAGTTACAGAGACATTGGACTGGGCCGTACACGGTCACCAAGTTTCTAAATGACCTGGTTTGTCGGGTGTTTGGTTTGTTTGAAGTTTAATGGCAGAAGTGCCTGTAAAGGCCATGCTGAGCCAAGCACAAGGTGAAAACGGTACATGGCTAGCGGACGCCACGTCCTTCAAGGGGTCACCCCTTATGGTGAGTACGGGGAGTGTTCCGTGATCATTTTTATAATTATTATTAAACTTCAACCAATCAAATCCTCGATGACATACTCTGCATAGCCTTCGCAAGCGCCATCTGAAAACGTGTTATATTACAGGGAGTCGGATAACGACGAATATGCTCCACGTCCTCACTCTTGGTTTTACATACCGAGGCGAGTTCCCCTACGATTTTGCGGAATTGGGATTTCAAATGTCCTTGTCTACCACAGTCCCAACAGACACGTCGGGCTTGGTCCCGTCGAAACTTTCCTTAGGGGCTCACCTTTTTGGTGTGTACGGGGAGTGGCGTGGCGTCCCCAAGGTACCTGAGCCATGTAGTGTTCCGTATTTACCCTGCGCATGGCCCTTGTGCCATTAAACTCCAAACCAACCAACCCGTCGAAACTTCTCACATTTGGTGCCTGAGTGTCCATGTTTGGCACAGTTCCAGCAAATCAAGTTTGGTTCTTTACGTTGGCTTTTCTTATAATCGGCACGTAAATGATCCGGTTCGTTACAATTCCAGCACGTAATCTTGCGCATTCATTGTTATGCCTAGCCTAGATCATTTATCTATAAGTATAACATTTAATAATAATAACAGTACAAACTTTACATCCTCAATATATCTAATACTTTTCGAAATCTTAATTGACAAAATTTAAACACATTTTGTTCTGAATTACAAGAATTGGACTTCAACTCTTTATATGTCAAATCTGATCCCACTAAATCTTGCACGTTCATTGTTACACCTAGCACCCTCAGGGATTAGGCCTCTCTTTGGTGAGTATGGAAAATGACATGACGTCCCCAAAGTGCCCGAACCATACAGTGGTTTATAATTACCTTGTGTTTAACAAAGCATGGCCTTACTGGTCCTTGTGCCATTAAATGTCAAATAAGCAACCAAGCAAGTTACGCCTAGCAGGTTCGGATTTCTTACGGCAATCACTGCAAGGGTTCTTGAATTCTTGTCACATGCACTGCAGGAGGTACAACACAAATGGTACTCCTGAAGGCTTCAAACTTCATAGCGTGGACGGCTGCCGGACGATGAAATTTACAATCGGCCATCATGGTGTATCGCTGCGTGTTGGGATCGCCTATCCCACCAACGAAGTACTGTAGTGCCAGAGAATCTTGAACACTGTGGAACATCAAGCGAAAGCTAAACAGGCAAGTATTTGGATGTCAGTGGAGAGCTCCTGGAGGCATTCACCACTTTTCTGTTGTCGGTTCTGGATTACGTCAAACTGCTGCAGATGAGCATCACCATAACAAGATTCCAATACACTGGCAAGGCAATCGTAATTATTTCAGTGTTTTCCTTGGGAAGGGTCTTCAGGATCTAGACCACAAGGCTCCTGAAACCTGCCGCAAGGGTGTGGCCTTCTCCACTGGGTCCCAGTTGTTTGCTTGTGTGATCACCTGAAAGTGCAGTTTGAACGACGACCATGACTGGCAGCTGCCTTACATTTAACAAATCACATGCATTGATAGACATTTTACACTTTTCGATATAAGCAAAGTATTTCTCAAAATTGAAATTCATTACAAACATTATTTAACTTTCTGTTAATTTATCATTAATTGATTCTATTTTGTTATTGACATCATTAACAACAGATGACATTTGTTTATCAACACTTTCAATTTTTGAACGAATATCGGATACAGCACTGGACACTTTCTCATGAACTTCAAGGAACTTTACATCTATATTACACACCACATGAGACACCTTGTCAGCAATTTGACTTTTAACGGCATTACCATAATTTTTGAAGATACAAACTCAAAAGTTTTCGAAATCACTTCATTGTTAATGACATTGACATCATCCTTAAAACCACTCTAACTTCAATTTTAATTTCATTTTTAAAATGAGATATTTCATCTATAAAGTTTTTCATTAACATTATAGACAACATCATGTTTTTTTTCCATATTAGACACTAATTTTTCATCAAACCTTTGAGCCATGGCTGTATTTTCAGTCTTTAATTCTGATATGTCAGACCTTTAAAGCACCAGTATCTGACTCTAATTTATTCTTTACACACCCTACATTAGATGCTAAATGACTTTTCGGAGACATCACACTCGAATCTAAATTACCTTTCAGAGACACCACATTTTTTGCCAAATCACTTTTCACAGATACAGCATCTGGCTTCATATAATTTTTTAAAGACTTAGCATTACTCTTTAAAGACACAGTATTTGTTTCCAAATCATTTTTCAAAGACACAACATTTGTTTCTAGATCATTTTTCAAAGCAACAATATTTGCATTATTCACAAACATGTCATTCTTTAGAGAACCAACATTAGCAGGTTAAGTTAGCATTCAAATCAGCAAACATTAATTTTAACACTTTGATATCCATTTCTGCCTGTGTGCTCTCATGTT
Source organism: Loxosceles reclusa (assembly GCA_001188405.1). Lineage (NCBI taxonomy): Eukaryota > Metazoa > Arthropoda > Arachnida > Araneae > Sicariidae > Loxosceles > Loxosceles reclusa. The sequence goes on along the minus strand of JJRW01S0006395.1, from coordinate 62,837 downwards.
CACCATACAATAACAATACCAGCAAAACACAGTTGAAATTAGAATTTGATAAATATCAAACACTTAATAAACCAGCTCGTAATCTCCCACTCTTGACACCAAAATGTTATGAGTTACTGGGCATAAAAAATAACTAAATAAACAACATGAGTTTATCAGGATTGTAAGCAAATAAAATGAATAAAGGACGAGGTTCAATTTTAGAAATACAAATTGGTTTAAGAATTAAAAAAAAGACGACAAATCAGTCTTCAGTTCTCATGAAAGATCTACATAAGAAACGTAAATTGTAAG
>JJRW01S0006394.1:102785-113083 GCA_001188405.1 Loxosceles reclusa | reverse complement strand
ATTCAAATTAACAAAAGACAACATTGAAATTAACGAATTACAGAATTCAAAATGAGAAAAACATTGCAAGATTCAAAATAAAAAATTGTAAAAACAATGTACATTGAAAACTTAAGAATGTGGTATTTACAATTACACAGAAACTTGCGTAAAGATAGACAAAAGAAAACACAGTTACAGAAATCAATTTGATACAGAGTGATTCTGTCATGGACTGCCCATGAATGGCGCAAGTCTGTCCACGTGTACAACCTTGCACTGGGAATGAGGTGACAGTCTTACCCGGTAAACAAGGTCATTTAGGCACTTGATGACCGTGTACGCACCAGGCCAATGTCTCTGTAACTTCGGCAAAAGTCCTCTCTCTTTTCTTGTGGGTTGTAAAGCCACACTCGGTCACCTTCCTGGAACGTAGCCGCAGTGCCCCTGAGGTTGTACCTCTCCTTAATTCAATCTCTAGCCACTCGGATGTAGTCTCTGGCCAGCTGATGTACACAATCCAGCCTACTCTGTAGTTGGTGTACATAATAACTGGCTGGAGTCACTTCGCTGGGCCGCCCGTAGTACAGATCACACGGCAGACATAAATGTCGCCCGAATATCACCTGAAATGGTATTATACCGGTTGTTTCGTGCACAGCACTTCGGTACGACAGCAAAAACAGTGGCACGTTTAAGCCCCGGTCGCGCTGATCATGAGAGACAAACATTGAGAGCTGTTGGGTAATGGTTATGTGGAAACGTTCCACCATGCCGTCGGACTGAAGAGGCAGCGGTGTCGTTCGAGTATTGTCGATCCCTAGAAGAGAGCACCTTTCTTGGAATACGGCCGATTCGAAGTTTCTGCCTTGGTCAGAATGCAGCTGCAATGGCACTCCGTAGCGGGTTAGCCACGTATTCATTGGGGCTTCTGATACTGTGACTACCTCTTGGTCCGGGAGTAGAATAGTTTCGGACCACTTGGAGAAGTAATCCTTTACACACAAGTAAATATTTGTTGCCTTTTGTGGTTCTTGGAGAAGGCCCAGTTACGTCGATGGCAATCCTCTCAAACGGCGTTCCAACATTATAAAGTCGCATATTTCCTCGGATCTGGTCTGTGTCATTTTCTTAGACGCACAACTGTCGCACTGCTTGTACCATCTTTCTACAGCTTCTCGACATCTCGTCCAATAGAAGCGCTCTCAAATTTCTCCAGCGTCTTATAAAAGTCTTAGTGCCCACCAGTAGACGAACTGTGAAACTCCTTGAATACATTCTCTACCTTGCTTCGTGGCACTACTAACTGCAGTCTGCTAGAGTTGCCGTCAGTACTCTCCCACTTTCGGTACAAGATCTCGTCTTGCAACACCATTGTACCCAATAATGCTTCGTACCAGCAGGAGAATAATAGGAAACCTCTTGCCATCCAGGACTCTCTCCACTGGCCATTTTCTTCCAAGAAATGACAAGCCCAATCTCGTCGTCCTCTCGCTGTGCTTTTCGGGTGTCCGGCAACGATTGCTCTTCAACAGACTGCACCTGTTCTGGTCTCACGTGCACACTGGGGCCAAATTTTACTTCTACTTGAGAGCATGAGCGGCAGTTTGCTTGGCATGGTCTTCTGGATAATGCATCAGCATTGCCATGCAAATTTCCTTTGCGGTGCTGGATCTCTAACTCATACGTTTGCAATCGTTGAATCCACTGGGCAATCTGTCTTTCAGGATTTTTAAAGTTTAGTAGCCATCGGAGTGCAGCATAGTTTGTGCGGAGAGTAAACTTATTCCTGTAGAGGTAGTGATGGAAGTGCTTTATCACCTTCACTAACGCAAGCAGTTCTCCTCTGGTGACGCAGTAATTTTTTTCTGGCTTCGACAAGGTTTAGCTGCAGTAAGCAATCACTCGTTCTTGGCCGCCTTGGTCTCGGGAAAGCACGGCGCCGATTCCGCTGTTACTTGCGTCTGCGCCCATGATCATCTCGCAGACTATTCTTGGGTATGCTAGAATCGCCGCTTGCATTAGATGTTCTTTAAGCTTTTGGAACGCCGTATCACATTTACCTGACTAGGTGAAAGGTGTCTTCGCTTCTGTGAGCCGATGGAGTGGCTTAGAGATGGTGGAAAAATCTTTCACAAATCGGTGATAATATGTGCACAGACCGAGGAAACTATGTAGTTGTTGGACGTTCGTAGGACGAGGCCAGGTCTTGACGGCTTAAATCTTCTCGGGGTCTGTTTGCACTACGTTTTCCGAGATAACAAGTCCAAAATATTTCACTTCGCGCTGGAAAAACTTGCACTTCTTGGAGCTTAATTTCAGCCCAGATTCGGCCAGTCTTGACAACACTTTCTTGACATTAGTTAAATGTTCAGGAAAGTCTTTGTCAAAAATCACGATGTCATTTAAATATATTAAGCACGATTGCCATGTAAGTCCTTTTAAAGCTGTTTCCATTAAACGCTCAAATATGGCAATAGCGTTGCACAGTCCAAACGGCATGACCTTGAAATTCCACAGTCAATTACCGGTGGTGAACGCTGTCTTTTCACGATCTTCAGGGTGGATCTCCACCTGCCAATAGCAGCTTCGTAAGTCGAGTCGTAAGTCGAACCACTTCGATCTGGACAAGGTGTCCGGTGTTTCGGCAATTCTTGGAAGAGGATAGTTGTCTTTCTTGGTCACATCATCCGGTTGTCGATAGTCAACACAAAATCTGGTGGAGCCGTCTTTCTCTTCGACAGGAACTACCGGTGAAGCAAAAGACTCGAAGACGGCTCTATTACGTCGTTCTCTAGCATTTCCTTGATCATTTCATTGACTTTTTCTTTCTTGTGAAAAGGTAGTCTTCATGACGCCTGTTTGATGGGCTAACTACCGTTGGTATTGATGCAGTGAGTCGTGATGGAGGTACGACCATAGTCCGAAGAGTCCTTGCTGAAAACATGGACATATTACTTGATAAACTTCAAAAATTTCGCCGTCTGGTGGGATGTTAACTGACGGCAGGAGTCAATGCACATTTCCCGTAGTTCAGGTGGCATGTTGCACTCAACTGCGCTTGAAGTCAGAGGTTCAGGTAGTTGTATCAGTGTCACTGGTTCACAATTGGCGATGACGGCACCTTTCTTAAGAGTCCTCGAACCATCACTAAGGTTAGCTATGCGAACGGGGATAACTGACGAGTACGTGTCAGTCACTGCACGTGCCACAATGATGTTATTTACCGGGAGGCCGTCTTGAGGATTGTCTGTCATGGACACGAAGGAAGTGCCAGCATGATCTTGAACAAGTCCAGGGATTATGCACTCAGTCCTTGGTAGAATTGCGACTACTTGTGGCGATGATAGGCACATTAGAAAAGTCCTTGCTTGAATTCCGCAGTGGAATCTCTCGTTCGACAGACGGAGCACATTGCATGAAGGGTCGATGATAACATTAAACTTTCTGGGAAATTCCAGGCCTATGATGCACTCGTTGGTGATGTCGCCATTATAACGATGATTGTAAGTTCTTGTCCCGATGGTTAGATGTAGCGTCACAGCCCCGTAGACTCGGGCTTGTTCACCGTTCACAGTCAACTTCAGGATGACTGATAACGCTCCTCTGGTAGTTCTCTGGCAAATCTCAGATTCCACGGTGGTCGGTGTGGAAGCTAGTGGAACACATCAGGGCGCGCTAGGGTAACGTTTGCACCCGTGTCGATCAGCATCTTGCAGACTAGGCTGTTGATCTTTCCCTCAGCGAGTAGGCTGTTACCTGTTGCGTTCAAGGAAAAGACCAAACAGGACTGTAACTGGGGCACCTCCAACGTCAGCCGGCCGAGTCCCCGTGAGACCAGCTAATTCTCGTTTTTCTGGTTGCCAGATGAACTGGAAGGAGGAGGGATCTCTTATATTTCTACCGGGAGAGGCTTCTTGCAATTGGCATGCAAATGTCCTGGCTCACCACAGTTCTAACAAGTAAACTTCGTACAGTCACTGTTGCGCCTGGCAGATATTGCTTTGTCACGACGTTCAGGTCATGGGACCTGATCTTGCACCCTTGTCACATACACTGACCGCCGAACTCCACGGGTGGCACTCCGTGACGCGTCGAACTTCATTGCGTGTACAACAGGTTCCTGTAATGTTTTACAGTCAGCAATTCCTGTTGACTACTAGGTATCAGGATCACTAATGCCGGTTGGTTGATTGGAATTTAGTGGCACAAGCACCAGTCAAGTTCATGCTGTGCCAAACAAAGTGTTGATGCGTAACTAATGATCATGGCAAAATCTATAGACCAGAGGATCAAGGGAGCAATTACACAAACAAGAGTTTTACAATCAAGAATTAGACGGTCAATTTCGGAATCAAGATAGCGATCACATAAAAACAGGAATTTTACACAATCAAGATGATGATAACTTAAAAGCATAATCTCAAATTTCATGATACATGTTGATGGAAATCAAGAATTGTTTAAACAGGACCAAAATTGTATGTTGATTCCAAAATGCTTGAAAGATTCAAATTACGAATGTTAAACATTGTGGAACGAGTCTGATTAAGAGAGAGACATTCAATTAATATATGATTAATTGTGATAATGGAATGGCAATTTGGACAAGACGTTTGATTCTCACCTCGCAGGAGATATCGATGATTGAGTCGGGTGTGTCCAATACGGATGCGTATCAGTAAAACATCCTCTCTGCGTAAACGGCTACAATTCGAATCACACAGGACGGGCTTCACTGCATGCAATTTGTTAGCAAATGAGAGTCCCAAACATTCTGCCAGATAGTGCGTATACGAGCTCAAATGACAGGATTCATGTCGGTGTATGGTACGGGCTTTTCTCAGAGCGCCAGCCGAAGAAGCAGACTTCGACGCTCGATATGCTGTCTCGTTCCCAGAAATTCCAACGTGTTCCGGAATCCAGTAAAAGCGGGTGTCAAACCCTTGTGATAATAAATTGCTTATGATGGCATGTATGTGAGACAAAATGAGGTGATGAGTTGAATGTAGTGAAGAAAGAAATTGCAAACAACTGAGGAAATCCGAGTATGTGAAGCACTTCCTTAGGGATAAAAGATATATGTGCCCAAGTGCAAGGGATATGGAATGTAGTTCAGCCGAAAAGATGGATGCTTCCGAAAGGCAGTCTATCAGGGAGTGTAACGTCGCCGCATACCATCGCTGATCCGACATAACCGTCGGGTTCCGACCCATCGGTGTACACAGAAATATGGTCGGGATATGCAGCTCGGTGCTCCAGGAAATACTGAACATACTAGGCATTTGGTGTACTGCATTTAACATGCCTGCACAGATCGAGATACACTGATGGATTCTCTCCCACGGTGGTAATGAGTCTAATGCAAAATGTGCTACGGTACCGATATCAATTCGAAGCTCGGTTAAAATCGACTTCATTAAGATCCTAATGCTTCGTATGCAAGATGCCCGTGCGCGAAAGAGATGGGTAAAAGTTGGTTGAAATACACGACGCCATAGCGGATGACTCTTCTGAGATTTTGGCTTAAAATAATGTTGAAAGCTGAGTTGCGGATGTCTCAGTGGAAGGGATGGTTCATTAGCTTCCACGTACATGCTCTGAACAGGGGGAGTTCGGAAAGAGCCAGTGCAGAAAGGAAGCGCTTAGTGATGCACCGGATCAAGCAACTTCAAACGAGACTGACTAGCTGAATCATAAAACATGCAACCATAATCTAATTTGGATCGAATAAGAGATCGATACAGGTGTAATGGTGAGGTGCGATCAGCTCCCCCACCTGGTAGATGATAAGAACTTAATGATGTTAAGCGTCTTCATACACTTCACTTTCAGTTGTCATATATGAGCAGCAAATGTGAGTGATCGGTGGAAGGCGAGACCACGAAAACGGGTTTCAGACATAACTGGTATTGGTTCAGAACCTAGATATAAATGTGGTTCCGGATGTAAAACTCGTTTACGGCAGAAATGCATGCAGACTGTTTTCTCAGTGGAAAATCTGAAGCCAATATCGTCCGCCCATCGAAGAATGCTGTCAAGCGATAGTTGTAGCCTACGTTCTAAACGTTGCATATTCGTAGAGCTGCAGGAGATTTGCCAGTCATCAACATACATGGAGCATTGAATACCTGGAGGGAGATTTGTCAAAATACCATTTAGTTTGATTACAAAAAGTGTAATTCTTAATACAGAGCCTTGAGGTACGCCTCCTTCTTGGGAAAAGCTGCGTGAAATTGCGTTACCTATACGAACATGGTCGTACGTATAAGTACCTCCTCGTGCTGGAAGTGCGAGATGTAACAAAGTTTTCAATGAAAATTGGTAAATTTCCCTGGCGTCCCATTGACTGAAGGTCACGCAGGATACCAAATCGCCATTTCCGATCATAGGCTTTTTCCAGGTCAAAGAAAATTGAAACAAAATGTGCGCGACGAACAAACGCCTCCCGGACAGACGTCTCCAGTGATATAAGATTGCCTGTAGTTGGTCTAAGCTGCCTGAATCCATTTTGGAATGGAGAAAAAAGGATGATTTGAGAAAATGAAGAAAACGGAAGTTAACCATCCCTTCCATTAGTTTGCATAAACAGCTTTAGAGCGCAATTGGGAAATTATTTACAGGTCCTTTCCAAGAAAGGTCCTTTCATTGCTTTTTGAATGGGAGTACAATAGCATGTCGCCACGAAGATAGAAAATCGTGTTCCAGCCATATGCGGTTGAACATCTGTAAGAGAACATGGAAGGAGTCAAATAGTAAATAGCGAAGCATGGCATTATGCACATCATCGGGACCTGCTGCTGAGTCATCACAACGAGACAGAGCTGCCCACAGCTCCTGAAGTGTGAATGGAGAATTATAACCATCTAAGTGTAAAAGACCTGAAGTATTCAGGTGAACTTTCTGCCCGCGATTTAGTTTCCTGAAATGAAGTACTATGATTGGTACTGCTTGAAACCTTGGAAAACGTTTCTGCCAAAGTAGATATGGGGAGGGAACAGAAATGTTGACCAATTTTACGGACTTTATTCCATATTTCTTTCAAATTTGTAACAGACGCGATGCTAGATACATATTTCTGCCATGACTCCCGTTGACTGCGACGGGGAACACGGCGAGCATTTGCACGAGTCCGCTGAAATCGCTGCATGTTGTCAGTGGTCGGGTGCCTGCGAAAAGTATCCCAACGTTTCCTTTGCGCTTTATAGGCTCCTGTACATTCGTGATTCCACCATGGTTTAGGAGATTTTGGTAATCGTGCGGATATGCCAGGTATGGACGACTTTGCTATTGGAGAATAGAACATGTAAGGTATGACACTGCTTGATCAATATTTTGAGTTTCTATCATATATATATATCTCGTCAGGTTAACCAATGAGGCATACAATACCCAGTCGACGCAATAAATTTTCCACCGGCGTACACGTTTGAAATCGCAAACCTCAGAGGCGGACTGAGTCAACAATATCGGGAAATGATCACTACGCATTGAATTAGGATTGACAGACCATGACCGCAAGGAGTACTCTGACGGAGTGCAGAAAAACAGATCAAGCGCAGTGAAAGATTTTGTAGCATCATGAAAATAAATATTGTCTCCTGTGTTCAGCAGAGACAAGTCGAGGTCTGTAAGTAAACGCTCGACCATTCGCCTTCTGCTGTTTGCATCAGGGCAAACCCAATGCCGACTATGTCCATTAAAGTCCCCAAGCAGCAGAAACGGTGTTTGTAATTGCTCAAGAAGTTCTTCAAATTCCATAAAACTAACATGATCTCTCGAAGGTAAGTACGAGGAACAGATTGTGAGAGAAGACGATAAGTATACGCGTGCAGTGACAGCCTGTAAAGGTGTTCGAAGCGTGAGGAGAGGACGGAATGTGATGCGGGACGATTAGTGCGACACCACCTCTCCCCTCGGATGAAAAGAGATCGCAACGAAGAATGTTGTGTTGTCTTATCTTTGCTTCATCTATTGGCTTCAAAAATGTCTCTTGCAAAGCAAAACACACAGGAGAGAATTCGTGTATAAGTTGTTTGATATCGTCCTTGTTGGCACGAAAACCACGACAGTTCCACTGCAGGATGTTGTAGTGCATGTACTGATTACGTAGGAGGAGGCGGTTCATTTGATTGTTGCTTCCGTTTTAAAGTGACTTTTTAATTATTACCGGAATGAATTGATCTAATTCCATCCCGTCTTCTGAGTTTGCATCGTTTTGTTCTTCTAACAATATTGCACCGTCAGAAATGAATCCTTTATCTGTTTGCTTGGATATCTTTTTTGAGAATCCTCTTTGCTCTTCGTTTTTTGAGTCTCGGTTGTATTAGTATCCTTTTGTGGACTAGATTGTGTTGTTCAAGCTTTAGTATTATTTTTGGGACTAGATTGTGTACTTAGAGGTTTAGACTGGGTGTTTGCATGCGTTGTTTTCTTTGCACCGTGTGATGGTTTGGACTTTTGGTTAAACGTGTCTGTAACGGAAGGTGGAAAACTGACATCGCAGGAATCATTGATCGGAAAACTGCCGCATAAGGTACAGAACCTGGTAATGGAGCCGGTGTTAAACGCTTTTTGGCTTCCGTATATGACAGGTTTTGTGTAGTCTTCAGGCGCTGTATCTCCTGTTCTTGTTTCCAGTGACGACAGGAGTGTGAATATGCTCGGTGGTCTCCTTGACAGTTGACACACTGAAATGCATTAGAACAGGTACCATCATGGGCAGCTTGACCATATTTAGGTCAGATAGAAGAACCACGACACGCAGCTTGATTATGGCCAAAGCGTTGGCACTCGAAGCATCGGAGTGTATTTCGGATTTATGGTCTCACTGGTTACTTCAGATAGCCGGCAGTAATAGCAGTTGGTAACGTTGGTGTTCCAAATGACAGAATTAGGTGTTTAGTCGGAACATAATGGCCATCCTTACGTATACATTGCTACGTACTGCCGTGACCTTTTGACTTGCCAGTTCTTCTTGAATTTCAGTTTTGGGAACGTGGAGTAAATCAGTTTCTGAAATTACTCCGCGTTAGGTGTTCAATGTGGTATGAGGAGTGATTGTTATAGGGATGTTTGCGAGTTCGGTACTTTTGAGGAGGGATTTGGACTGTGCTGTTGATGAAGTTTCAATAAGTAAATCTCTTGATATCAACTTTTTGATAGATTTAGGTATCTGATAAAATGCAAATGCCTTTAGATACAACAAGAGGGATAAAGAATGCAATGCTGGATTACTTACTAAAAAGGACGGAAATGTTTCAGTTTCGGCGAAGTTTGGTTCAGCGCATTCGGTTCGGGGTCTCTTGGAAGCCCCGCTCTGAGAAGAAGATGAGTTTGTGTTTTGCATATTAGTTTTGTTGTTCAGCTCCCGGCAGCCCCACCCTCCATGGAACCCTACAAGGGGACGTGCAAGCACGCCAGGGCTAACTAGGAGCTACATTTCCACTCATAATATGTGTATGTATATTTTGTATTTGACCATGTATATAATTTCTCAAACTGGAGGTTATGTAGCCAGAAATGGGCTATGGCACTCCAGGGGCCAATAAAGCATTGTGGCATTGTGGCATTGTTAGGAGCTACATCCTCACGATTGGGCCAACAAAAAGAGTAATATTGCCGGACCCGCACGATCGGTTGTCCCTAGCCGGTTGAACACAAAAGAGCCCGCCGTCTAGCCAGTTGTCTCAGCTCGGGACATGACTGAAACGCCCGTCTAGCATGAAGCCAGGGCCAAAGCAATGTATTGGGCATAGTACCTCGCCCCTCAACTGCCAGGATATCCTTTTCGAGCAACACGGGTCTCCGCACACGGCAAACATGCGGCCACGCTAAGGTGAAGCAATAACACCCTTCACCATGCAGGTCATAGCTACGTGGATGCTAAACCTTTGGGTGAAAAACAAGAGAAAAATAAAAGAAGAAACATTCTGACATTCGGAACTCCTACGAAGAGAAAAATAAAAGAGAAGAGGAAATATTAAAGGGACCGTCGCAAGAAAAGGAAGAATGCTAGTCCCAAGCTCAGGCTACCCAGGGACGCTACTCCCCGGTCAGCAAGACACTGACTCCTGCGGGATAATGGCGTGGACGAAATGTTGCATCCTGAATGTCGGTTGGAGAACCGGCAAATGGTAAGCGGGCGAGTTCTTCGATATCGGTGGCCAGCTCCTGGAGCCTTTCACCACTTTTCTGCTGGCAGTTCTGGATTTGTATTGCGTGGAACTGCTGTAGATGTGCATCACCATAGCGAAGTTCCAAAGGCACTGGTAAGGCAGTCGTAATCGAGTCTCTTTTATTCCCTGCGGCCGAGGTCC
>JJRW01S0006394.1:69137-80423 GCA_001188405.1 Loxosceles reclusa | reverse complement strand
GTGTTCTTTAATCTCTAGCGACCTGAGTCACACCTACTAACAATAGACCGGAAGTGGTATGTCCCGTATCCTAATCGAACACCCAGAGTGAAAATTCTTTGAAGAACCGCGAGGAAAGACACGTCTTACCTCTACGGCTGCAAAAAGAAGAATGACCCCTTTCACTACGACGTCAGCACTCAGCCTTCAATATTATTTCAAGTCAAAATCTAACTATAGTCATCCACTATATGGCGTTGAGTGTTTCATCCGATTTACACCCATCTCTTTCGCTGTCGTCCATCTTGCATACTAAGTATTGGGATCCGAATGCACAATCGATTTTAGCTGAGCTTCTTATTGACATCGGAATCGTAGCAAATTCTGCATTAGGCTCATTACCACAGTGGGAGAGGATATTTCCGTCTGTGTATCTTCATCTGTGTACGTATGTTAAAGTATATCCACGTATGTAAAGGTAAGAATCAACCTTCTTGTCCAAACTTTCATTCCTTTCTCACAATAAATCACATATTAAATAAATGTCCTGCGTTTTTAATTATCTCCTTTCAAGAATCTTTAACAATCGTAATTCGAATCTCTCAAGCATTTTGGGATCAACATATAATTTTGATCTGCTTAAACAATTTTTGATTTCCATCAACAAATATCATGAAATCTGAGATTATGCTTTTACGTAATCATCGATCTTGATTTTGTAAAATTCCTGTGTATGTGACTCTGGAATTGATCGTCTAACTCTTGATTTTTTAATTGTTCCCTTGATCCTCTAATCAATATATTTCAACATAAGCATCAGTTACGAATAATCCTGCGTTTGGCACAGCACAACCTTTGCGGGTTCTTGTGCCTTAAAAAATTCTAATCAACCAACCAACCAATTTCTTTTGAAGTCCGTCAGTTGCTCATAATGTTGTCTCGCTCTGTGGCGACGCATGCTTACGTACTTTTAGGGTTGTAACAATAAACTGAATTGAAATTTACTTTCACGGCCCTGTTTTATATTCTACGAATCAGATTTTAACCTCGACAGCGCTCACGCATCCTATTTGCATACGCAGAAAAAATTGTAATAATTTGCATCATTCATGCTGAATAATCCATGTGCCAAATTTCAGCCCTACCCGAGAATTATTTCCTTGTGTTGCAAATTTCAATCAGATTGGATCAATCACGAGTACAACCATTAATATCAATTGGGATTTTTATTTTATTTTTTGAAGCATACCTTAGGAAATTAAAAAAAAATGTACCCGTAAAGGAAAAAAATGCAAATGAAGTTAAAATCTCTTTAGTAAGTCATACGTGAATAAATATGTAGGTGTAGTTACTACTGTATAAATAATCGCATACTGTAGGTGCATATGTGTATGTTCTTCTCCCCTTTCTCGCTCTCTTCGTGTATAAACTTAAAAAGTAATATTTTTGATACTGTAACTTCAAATTCATAGTGCGTGAAGTATATTATATTCGACATTGCATTTCGTATGTTAAAGATGGCCAATAAAAGTTAAGTGTTTTAGTGTTCTATATTTTTTCGATTAATCTGCTTTTCCTGTGGCTTTTACAGAAACGAGTTAGAAGACGTCACAAACCTGTGGCGCATCGAGCAAATAAAAGCACCAGTAGCGGAAGAAACGAGGCCTTTTTGTTTATTAAGGTTTCCCGCTCTGGCCACTGAAGACGTTAAGGACCAGCAAACAGGGTCCAAAGCAAATTTTGAAGGAGGTTAGCCAAAAAGCCTTCGACATTTAAAGTAAGCGTCCAAAGCTCGCAAGGAGCCGACGCAGCATTAGAAGAAAGCTCTCGTATCAGAATTTACCGAGAGAAGATTTACCATATACCTTAAATTGGTATATCAAATTAAAGTTAGGCGAAATCTACAGTTTCGTGATCAGTTAAGTCAAATTTTATGTATTATTATTATTTTAAGCCAATTAAGTCACTTGGCTTAAATTACTTCTTGTATATATTTGTTGCATTTGAAATTATTGTATTTGAATTATTGCTTAGAACCTTTGCATATTGTAATTTAGAATTGCTAGTCTTCAGAATCCTAGTGCCAGTTTTGCACTAGAGAAAGTGTGATATATTGCTCAAAAGTATTTTATAGAAAAATAAAGCAAGTGTTTACTTGTATTTTGACTCCTTTTAAATTCTAGCTTTAAGTAAAATTAGTTAGAATTATTTTGAGATTGCATAATTGTGTTGGGGGAAAACTTCAAAAGAAGTGGGAATTCAAAGTGTATATTGTGTACCATAAGCAAGTTTAAGTGTAGAACAAAGTAGTGGTTAACAAAGAATAAGCGTAGCTGTTCCATTAAATCGAGGAAAGCTACCGAGAATTATTTTAATGACTGTGTTAACGAACAGTCACAAATTCTTGAAGAGTCTCACGTTTCACCGATTGAATTAGCTGTCGGTGCAAAAGCTACAAACCCAACTCAAACATTTGAGTTACCCAGAATCACAGCCAGTGACATACAAAGCGCACTTATTTCAAGTGGCACAAGAGACTTTATTTCACTTTATGTCAAATAATTTGGGAAAAAGAGAATGTGGAGAGCCAACTGCATACTTTGTCAAATGTTACCTAAAATTTATGTACATATTATAGGTATAGATAAATAAATATTGGGATATAGATACGTAAATATAGACAGACATTGGGATATAAATACGTAGATATAGACAGATATTGGGATATAGATACGTAGATATTGGGATATATGTAGATATAGACAAATATTATGTTCCTTGTTTGGTTGGTTGTTGTTTGATTTAAATTTTTATATAAGAAGAACCTACAAAGGTTATGCTGTGCCAAACACAGAGTAGAACGAAGCGGACAGTCATCAAAAAATATAGCGATTTGAGGATCAAGGAATCATAAAATCGAGGACTCGCTGGTTAATGATTATGTTTCAATTGATTCAGAAAACATTTACTGATTAAAACATGAAAAATTTAAAAGATAAATTCACTTTAAAAAAGTGATTGATCGAATGATAAAGCATTGATGCAGAAAGATCAAATCATTGAAATACTAAGAAAATAAAGGTTAAAAGTGGAATTTCAAATTCTATGATATATATGGATGGAGCACAAGAATTGTTTCAATAAGAACTATAACATGTTGAACCCAAAATGTTTACGATAATTTTTTAATATTTGAAATATTCAAATTACCATTGTTACAAATTGTGGAACGAACATGCTTAAGATCAGGAGATTCAATTATTATATGATTAATTGTGAGAATGGAATGGCAATTTGGACAGGAAGGAGTAGATGAGTGAGTCCGGTGAATCCAATACGGAGGCGAGTCAGTGAAACATCCTCTCTGCGTGAACGGCTACAAGGCCAGTTACACAAGACGGGCTTCACTCCATGCAACTTGTTGGCATTTCGAGAGTCCCAAACGTGCTGCAAAATACTGCGAATACGGGGTCGAGTGACAGGTTTCAGCTCGGTGTATGGTACGGGCATCTATAGAGAGCCAGCTGAATAAGCTGACTTCGCCGATCGATCTGCTGCCACGTTTCCAGAAATTCGGACGTGTCCTAGAATCCAATAAAAGGGATGTCAAACTCTTGAGATGATAAATTACTCATGACGGCATGTATGTGGGACAAAATAAGATGATAAGTTGGCTCTAGCGAAGAAATTTACTGCAAAGCACTGAGGGAATCGGAGTATATAAAGTACTTCCTCATGGAAGAACGATGCTCGAGTGCAAGAGATACAGAATGCAGTTCAGCCGTAAAGATGGATGTTTCAGGTGGCAGGCTATCAGTGAATGTAACGTCGCCGCAGACCATCGCGGATACAACATAACCGTCTGATTTCGACCCATCTTTATATATATGGATCTTTATATATACGACCCATCTTTATATAACGGTCAGGAAATGCGGCTCGGTGTTCAAGGAAATACTGCACATTTGGTGTTCTACATTTAACATGCTTGCACAGATCGAGATACACTCATAGAAAGATTCTCTCCCACGGTTGTAATGAGTCTAGTGCAGAATTTGCTACAGCTCCGATGTCAACACGAAGCTCAGCTAAAATCGATTGCATTCGGATCCCAAAGCTTGGTATGCACGATGGCCGTGCGCGAAAGAGATGGGTAAAAGTTGGTTGAAACACACGACGCCGTAGTGGATGATTATTGTGAGATTTTAGCTTAAAATAATATTGAAGGCTGAGTTGCTGACGTCGCAGTAGAAGGGATGGTTCGTTAGCTTCCACGTATAAGCTCTGAATAGGAGAAGTTCGGAAAGCGCCAGTGCAGAGACGAGCGCCTGGTGATGAAACCGGATCAAGCAACTTCAAACGAGACTGACTAGCTGAACCATAGAACATGCAACCGTAATCTAATTTGGATCAAATAAGATTTCGTTGGTTGGTTGATTGGAATTTTTAACGGCACAAGAACCTGCAAAGGTTATGCTGTGCCAAACACATGTTTGATTCGTAACACATAATTATGCTGAAATCTGTCTATTAGAAGATCAAGAGAACAATCATACAATCAAAAATTAAACGCGCAATTTCCTAATCAAGATAGTCATCACATAAACAGTAATTTAACAAAGTCAATATCGATAATTACGTAAAAGCATAGTCTCAAATTTCATGAAACATGTTGATGGAAATCAAAAATTGTTTAAGCAGATCAAAGTTACATGTTGATCCCAAAATGCTTGAAAGATTCAGATTGCAGTTGTTGAAGATTCTTGAACGGAGATGATTAAAAGCAGGACATACAATTAATAGGTGATTTATTGTGAGAATT
This sequence comes from Loxosceles reclusa, assembly GCA_001188405.1. Classification (NCBI taxonomy): domain Eukaryota; kingdom Metazoa; phylum Arthropoda; class Arachnida; order Araneae; family Sicariidae; genus Loxosceles; species Loxosceles reclusa. Next base: position 75,622 of record JJRW01S0006394.1, on the reverse strand, counting down.
GAATTGCAATTTGGACAAGAAGGTTGATTCTCAACTCGCAGGAGATATAGATGAATGAGTCTGGTGTGTCCAGTACGGAGGCGAGTCAATAAAACATCCTCTCTGCGCGAACGGCTACAAAGCGAATCACACAGCACTGGTTTCACTGCATGCAACCTTATTAGCAGTTTGGCAGTCCCAAACATTCTGCCAGATAGTGCGTATAGGGGATCGAATGAGAGGTTTCATCTCGGTATATGGTACGGGCATTTGCAGAGCGCCAGTGGAAGAAGCAGGCTTCACCGCTCGATCTGCTGCTTCGTTCCCAGGAATTCCAACGTGTCCCGGAATCCAGTAAAATCGGATGTCAAACCCTTGTGATAATAAATTGCTCATGATGGCATGTATGTGGGATAAAATAGGATGATAAATTGACTGTAATGAAGAAAGTAATTGCAAACAACTGACGGAATCCGAGTATATAAAGCACTTCCTCAGGTAAGAACGGTATATGTGCTTTGAGTGCAAGGTATGTGGAATGTGGTTCAGCCGTAAAGATGGATGCTTCAGAAAGCAGTCTATCAGTGAGTGTAACGTCGCCACAGACCATCGCAGATCCAACATACCCATCTGGTTTCGACCTATCACTTTATGGGAATATGGTGAGGAAATGCGGCTCGGTGCTCCAGGAAATCCTGCACATACTGGGCGTTTGGTGTACTACATTTAACATACTTCCACAAATCGAGATACACTGATGGAAAGATCCTCTCCCAAGGTAGTAATGAGTCTAGTGCAGAATGTGCTACGGCTTGGATGACAATACGAAGGTCAGCTAAAATCGATTGCATTCGGATCCCAAAGCTTGGTATGCAAGATGGAAGTGAGCGAAAAAGATAAGTGTGAATCGGTTGGAACACTTGACGTCACAGTGGATGACCATTGTGAGATTTTAACTTGAAATAATACTGAAGGCTGAGTTGATGTCGTCACACTGAAAGAGATGGCTCGTTAGCTTCCACGTACAAGCTGTGAACAGGGAAAGTTCGGAAAGCATCGGTGCAGAGACGAACCGCCTGATGATGCACCGGATCAAGCAACTTTAAACGAGACTGACTAGCTGAACCATAGATCTTGCACCCGTCATCCAATTTGGATCGAAATAAGGGATCGATACAGGTGTAATAGTGAGGTGCGATCAACTCCCCACTTGGTAGATGATAAGAACATAATGATGTTAAGCCCTTTCATACACTTCACTTTCAGTTGTCGCATATGAGTAGCAAATGTGAGTGATCGGTCGAAGGCGAGACCAAGAAAACGGGTTTCAGACATAACTGGTATTGGTTCAGAACCTAGATATAAATGTGGTTTCGGATGTAAAACTCGTTTACGGCAGAAATGCATGCAGACTGTTTTCTCAGTGGAAAATCTGAAGCCATTATCGTCCGCCCATCGAAGGATTCTGTTAAGCGATAGTTGTAGTCTACATTCCAAAAGTTGCATATTTGCTGAACTGTATGATATCTGCAAGTCATCAAAATACATGGATCACTGAATATTTGGAGGGAGATTTTTTTTGTCAAAATGCCATTCAATTTAATTACATAAAGGGTATCGCTTGATACAGAGCCTTGTGGTACGTCTTCTTCTTGGGAAAAACTGCGTGAAATTGTGTTACCTATACGGACCTGGAAAGTACGAGATGCAAGAAAGTTTTCAGTAAAATTGGTAAATTTCCCCGGACACCCAATGAATGTAGGTCACGGAGGATACCATATCGCAATGTCCGATCATCGGCTTTTTCCTGGTCGAAGAAAATTGAAACAAGGTATGCGCGACGAACAAACGCCTCCCGGAGAGACGTCACTAAGGATATAAGATTGTCTGTAGTTGATCTAAGCCGCCTGAATCCATTTTGGAAAAAGATAAAAGACCGAATGATTCGAGAAAATGAAGAAGACGGGAGTTAACCATTCGTTCCAATTGCTTGCATAAACAGCTTGTGAGCGCGAAGGGGCGATAAGTTTCAGGTGAGGAAGGGTCCTTTCCATGCTTTTGGAAGGGGAATATAATAGCATGTCGCCACGAAGATGGAGAATCGTGTTCCAGCCATATATGGTTGAACATCTGTAACAGGGCATGTAGAGAATCGACTGGTAAATAGCGAAGCATGGCATTATGCACATCATCGGGACCAGCTGCTGAGTCATCGCAACGACACGGAGCTGCCCGCAGCTCCTGCAGAAGCTCCTGTGAATGGAGAATTATAACCATCAAAAGTAAAAGGACCGACCGAGGCGTCCCGACCGAATAACAACACATCATGGTTTTTCATCATGGTTCTTCTTGGCCTACAACCACCCTCGCTGTTTGTTCAAACCTGCTCATCGGAGTGCAGTGAAGTGTGCGTGCAATGAAGTGCGTGGTGCCTGTGCAGTAAAGTGGTAAAGTGATTCGTGAAATGCTTCGCACAGTGAGTGATATTTTGATTAGTTTCTCCAGCTACATCTAATTATTTTATTTTTCAGTCAATCCAGTGCATCATTCCTGTATGTTAGCGACAGTGTTTTTGTGGGTTTTTACGCCAAGTATATCACCAAGGTGGCCAATACAATTGTTTTGTATATACATTCGCATCTAGAATACTAATTTCTTTTGTTCCTCTTTTCGTAACGGAAATTATTGTCAGGTACAGTATTGTTATAAATTTGTCAATTGTTGTTTATACATTTTTATAAAATGACCGAGCAAACGGATCCTCAGGCAGCCGTGGAGGTAAATAGAATAGCATTGAGACTTCCTGCCTTTTGTGGCGAAATGACGTTCCACTCTGGATGCTCCAATGCTCATTCGAACTCGCAGGCATAACACAAGATTCCAGAAAGTTTAATGCTGTCGTTGCTATGATCGATGCTGATTCGTTAAATTTTATAAGTGATTTAATATCTCAACCCCCGGATGAGAAAAAGTATGTCGCTTTGCGTAATAGGCTTGTTGCAAAATTCGGAGATTCGGATAGGAAACGTATACGAAAACTACTGCTGAAATGCAATTTGAGGATAAAAAACCAAGTTTTTTACTGAAGCAAATGCTCGAACTTTCCGAAGGTAAAATTGATGATAATTGTTTGAAACAATTATGGATGAGTCGCTTCCCGACTAACATGCAAAGCATTTTGTCAGTTAGTACAGAATCTTTGACACAGTTGGCGCTCTTAGGAGATAAAATTTCCGATATTAAAGTTGGTCCTTTGAGCCTTTCTGCAATTCATCAAAATTGAGTTGAAAACAATTCCACACGAGACATGAATAAGTCAAACCGGTTAGCTCTACTCGAGGATAAAACTGATGCCCTCGCAAAACCAGCTGAGCGCCTATCCCGTCTGGATCAGAACAGAAATTCCTCTAACCAGAGATGAAGGTTCTCATCCCATTTTCCACAATCCCGATTCCGTCCAGAGTTTTCTCACTCCATCCTTGAGAAAGAACCTTTGCCTACCACAAACGTTCCGTCTAAAACAAATAACTCAATAAATCACAGAACTTTCAGACATGATGCTCGTAAATGTTTTCATTTGCGAAAGAAAAGTTTTCATTTACGAAAAACATCCCAAAGAAAACTGACTACGACTGTCATTCGCACAGGTGGAATGACAGTTTTATCGTCCACAAGCAGACTGCATGTTTACGATCGACGAACAAATCAGTGTTTCTTAGTCGATACATGAAGTGGCGTCTCTTGCATTCCTCCATCCAAAGTAAAAGGCAAAATATCGCGAAACCGTCTAGAACTTTATGCAGCAAATCAAATTAAGATTTCTACATATGGAACGAAACTAGTGATCCTTTATTTAGTATTACGACGCGCATTTAAATGGGAGTTGTCATTGCAGAAGTCACCACACCTATCATTGGTGCAGATTTCTTGGCACATTTCAGCTTAGTAGTTGATCTTAAGAACCATCGCTTGTTGGATACACTGACTTCTTTGCAAGTGAAAGGTAATTTAAAGCATACTCATCAGTCCACCGTCAAAACGATTGACATGAAGAGTATCATCTGATTTTGGGTAAATTTCCTGACATTACGAACCCGTCATTGAAAACGAAATCTGTCTCCCACGACACTGCTCACTACATCCAAACCCAAAGGTCCTCCCATTAAATGTAAGGCACGATGGCTCCATCCCAAACTTTATCAGGTAACTGAAATTGAATTCGAGTAGTTGTTAGTACAGGGTTTATGTAAGCAATCAAAACGCCTAATTGATTTTTACCTTTGCATATAGTTAAAAAAGGTACTGATGGAGTTAAACCCGTTGGAGATTACAGACAGTTGAATGCTCGAACAGTTTTCGAGTCTTACTCTATTCCTCATAATCAAGATTTTGCAACTTTGCTTCATGGAAAGAAAATATTTTCAAAATTGGTTATTTTGCGCACTTATCACAAAATTCCGATATTTGAGCCAGATATCCCGAAAATTGCTGTGATAACGCTTTTCTGCTTGTTAGAATTTCCATTTTTTAATTCAGTTCTCTGCAATGCTGCACAGACATTCCAACGATTCATGCATGAAGTTTTGAAGTTTTGCTACAGTTGTCTCGATGATATTTTGGGTTTCTCAGAAAATGAATTTGAACACACATCATTTAAGCAAACTTTTCGAAAGACTCATTAAGTACGGTTTGAAACTAAACACGCAAAATGTGTTTTTGGTCTAAAGGAGATCCATTTCTTGGGACACTTAGTACCTAAAGAACGTACTTTCCCCACTCCCCGACAAATTCGATGTCATCTTCCGTTAGAAATAGCCAGAAACTTTTAAAGATCTCCGACGGTTCATAGAGCTCATGAATTTCTACAGGCGTTTCCTTCCGCATGTAGCGGATACTCGAGTGCTGTTAACCGAATTTTTAACGGGAGCAAAGAAAAACGACAAACGCAAAATAAATTGGACAACACAGGCTGTACGTGCATTTAATCAGTGGAAAACAGACCTCGCTAATGCAACGCTTTTAGCTCATCCTGCTCCTGATGCAAATTTAGTTCTGCAAATAAATGCTTCTGCGTAGTGCATCGGTGGAGTTTTACACTAAATCAACGATAACCCTCAGACACTTGCATTTTTCTCCAGTAAGCTTTCGCCTACTGAAACTAAATACAGCGCTTACGACAGAGAACTTTTAGCAATTTATGCGTCTGCGAAAAAAAATTAGGTATATGCTCGAATCACGGAATTTCACAATATTCACAGATCATAAACCGCCTTATTTTCGCATTCAAGCAGAAATCTGAAAAACTAACGCCCAGGCAGTTTAGACAAATAGATTTCATTTCTCAATTCACAAGTGACATTTCTCACACAGAAGGTCATAACAGTGTTCCTGTATCTTTCTATACATAGTGTTCTTGTGGGTTTTCTTTCCAGGATATTCGATTCGTATGCCTTCACCTATAAATTATTCCAAGATTGCATCTCCACAAAATAACGATAACGAATTAGAGGCCCTCAAAAGTAATAAGTCACTCACTATCACGAAAATAGTGTTGCCTGACACATACATTGAAGTGTGTTTTGCGATATTTCAACCGGTAGGAGTAGACCATACATCCCGCCTAAATTCCGAAAGCCAGTTTTAGATTGTTTACGCAACTTGTCACACATCCCAGCATACGATCCACTGCAAAAATTCTTTACCAGCGATTTTTATGGCCGTCGGTCAATAAAGATTGCAGAATGTGGGCAAGACAATGCCTGACTTGCCAAAAAGCAAAAATTCATCGCCACACGCCAACACCGTTGCATTATTTTTACCAAGCAACACTAAGAATCTGCCACATTCACTTAGACATTATAGGACTGCTTGCATATTCTCAAGGTTTCAAGTACTGTCTAAGGTGAATTGATCGGTTCACAAAGTAGCCGCCGATGGTGGACGCTTCCGTTTCTTCAGTCGCTTATGCCTTTCTTTCCGGATGGATCGCCAAATTTGAGAGATCTCAACAGACAGATTAAGGGCGCCAATTTGAAGCATCTCTTTTCAGATCGTTAACAAATCTCCTCGGTATTGAAAGGATACGAACAACAAGTAACCATTCACAGAGCATCGGTCTGATCGAAGAGTTTCACCGCGCTTTGAAAACGGCGATCAAGTGCTACGCAAAGCAAAGAGGGACCGAGATTCTCCCTCTTGTTCTACTCAGCACCATGCTAGGGGATGAGACTCTCTCTGTACTCAACCCGAAGCGCAAAGCGACAAACACACTGTGTGAGTTAACCTAATTCAGTTTGTTTCATCGTTTTGAGAAAGGTGGCTCCAAGCCACTGAAACCTAAGCCAACAATTTTAACAAATTACGTAACTTATGCTTTTACTTTGTTCTACATTATTGTCATATTGGATTATGCATAAGGACTTTAATTTCCAATTCATATATCAGGTATCAGTGTTGACTATCTGAATTTAAGACTCTTGAAATGAAACTTCTTTTTAGTAATAATG
>JJRW01S0006391.1:38834-48993 GCA_001188405.1 Loxosceles reclusa | reverse complement strand
GTTTATTTTGAAATAAATGAAACAGCTCAAAATACAGGTTTCCATAAACGGAAGAAAAGACTAAATATCTGATTATCTCACGTTTTCTTCACTTTTATCTCGCTGACTAATCACGTGACTAACTTCAATTTCATGCTCACCAACATAAATCGTTTATTTACATATTCCTTGCGACTTGCATGCTGATTCAACGAGGTCTTTCTGATGCTTCAGCTTCTCTATCGGGTAGTGCAGTCAATCTTAGTTTGAATCAAAAATCAGTGTCCAAAATGAAAAAAAAAGTTTTTGCTTTGCCTGCCTTGCTTTTGCTGTAATACCCACCCACAAAAGAGTTCAAAATAAGTACAGTCGGCGTAGCTTAACTGGTTAAAGTGGCTCTCCGGAGTAGAACGTTCTGGGTTCGATTCCCGGCGTCGACATGGAGTAAAGTCATTCTTTACATTGCTTCTTGCCTTGGTAATTACTGAGTTCATAATGAACTTAGTTAAAACTTCTTCTATTTCTTCAGTTTCAGTTAAAATTTATTTGTAAGAAACATGTTTGTTGTATAATTTCGTTACTTTATTTGTCTTATTAGAGGAAGTTCCATTTATTATTTCCATTTATTATTTTACTTCTTAGCTTATGTTAACAATGGGTAGCCAACGAACCTGCCATGCAGCAGGAAACTGGCTGAAAGTCGTGAGTTGGGTGAGTAAGAGATGATTCAACGCGGTTCATTCAGGTTAAGGAAGGCTAGCATTGATTTACCGAACAATCAATCAGTCACTCTTTTTACACACTACAACTGGCAATTGCCTTCGTGTTGAATTTCAGGCATCCGTCTAATGCCCGCTAGCTTTTGGAGTGCAGGTTCCTGAGTTACAATTGTTGCTTTCCTTTGTAGTGGTGATATGCCTTGTAACGTATGTCACGAAAAAACAATGATGATGCTCATATATGGGTTTTATGGCTTAATGACCCATTAAGATCATGCTGTGCCAGACACGAGATGAACATATACAAAGCGAATGCAAACACACACACACACCCATTCCGACAGGGGCTCTAACCCGGGTTCCTCAAGATGTAACACATTAGCCACTAGAGTGACTACGAATAAACGAAAGAACTAAATAAATTAGACGTTACTGAATATTGAACGAACAGAGAAATCTCTCTCTCTTGTTTCTTACAACAGAATCCCAATAATAATAATGAACATTATAGTGATTGAAAACCGTTTTGCCGATTGTTTAGTACAAAAATGGTCGGCTTATTACACTCAGCTTCAAATGTAACCAAACAAAACTGTGGATAGAAATGTAATTTTCTCTTAAACAAGGAGGAAAATAATTTATGATAATATCATGAAGTAGTATCACTATGCTTTCTGAATATAGTCATTAATATTTTTTTCATTAGGAGGTGAGCAGAAAGGAACTTTTAAATGTTGCCTTACTTTGTTTACTTTTCTGCATCTGGTGTTGCCTCGTTACCACACAGTATCCGCTCAGTGAAGAACAAACGATGCAATTAATGAATACTGAATGCTTATAAGGGGTATTGTAAGGTTCCCCACGCAGAAGACCTCGATAATAAGCTGCTCAGGTACCTCTCGGTGTAGCTTCAGTGGAAAAGCGGACTCTCCGCAGATGACAGAGCCGTAGGTTAGAATCTCGGCATCGACAAAAAAAAAGAGGCATGTTTCTTTACAATATATAAATAAATAAGTTAAGCTGCTATAAATATTCAAGTAATCTTGCACGTCTTACAGATCTAGCGATAGCTGTGTCTGAATTTAACACCCTTGTACTTGTTTTTACGACAGTTTTAAGTAGTAAGAAGTGGCAGACTGGAATTAGTTTGCATCGCGTTTCACGAGAAATTGAAACGACTTAAAACGAGAAATTGAAATTTCACGAGAAAATGCAACGAGTTGAAACGAGAAATTGAAATTTCTCGAATAGTTGAAACATTTCACTCTGTCTATTGAGACTTTGGATGATTTCCCATGAAATACGGTTGTGATGGTCTTATCAGATTTGCTAATAACTTTTTGAGGTCCAGTATACGATTGAGACAAAGCATGGTGGTTAGAATACACACGCAGAAAAACGTGAGAACAGTTGTAATTTATCGAGAACGAAGATATTTTCAGAATGATAGTATGCCGTATTGAATGGGTTGAGTTTATGCATGTTCTGCTTTTTTTAACATTTATGTAATATAGAAAAGCAAAGAAACAGAGGAGACTCGCTTCTTGCACAAGAATTCGAGTAACGATAATGAAAATCATAATAATACAAAAGCGTGTTATAAATTCTTCGGTATAGAAAAGGCTGGTTTTTTATCCGCTGTTTCCATGTTGCCACACCCACACATCTTCCTCTATAATGCCTTTACTTGAAGTTTCGGCTAATTGAGCGTTTTGAGCTTGAGACTCGGGCATTATATCTGAATTTAAGTCCAAAGTTTGAACACCTTCGTGTTCAGGAAGTTGAGATTCTGCTGCTCGAATGGATTTCGACCTGAACGAGCGTTTAGCAGACATAATTCAATTGTATTCCAAATCCAATATTCATGAGGGTTTTAACGTAACACAAAAATAATCAATTCCAAAGTAAAAAACTTAATGAACAAGTGGACGTAAGTATAAATTAGCAAACGTGCTAAATAGAACAAGATAAACCAAATAAAAGTCAAAAGCAACTTATTTATTGCTCACTTAAACACGATACAAGAAAATTAAAGTAAGTGCGAATTTGCACTTTATATCAAAACATAATTCCACAATTGCAATAATTCAATAACTTTGTAAATTCTCAAAATCTGAATATTCAATGCAGTAATAACTGTACTATAATCACCTTAATTTAAAGAAACTTTAGTTTCTTTTAATTAACCCTTAAATTTGTAATCAATTAAGTTTTGCCTTTTTAAATATATCTTAAATAAACTTTAATCAGTACTTATCTTGACAATGAACCGGCTTTTACCCAACACACTTTAGTTGGCCTTTTCGTCGTAAGCATGCAGACATAATATAGGAAGGCGCTCGAAACAAATATGATGCAGCTCTATGTCGAATCTAACTTTACATCACGCAAGGGAAAGTCTTAATCTTAGTGCTTAACGTTTTGTCGTTGCAATTGAATCACACCGTTAAAGACAAAAACGGTATGACTCGTAATAAAATAAGTACGTGCACATGCCTAATGAAAAACCCGTTCGGCACCTAAAACCAAAGTCACAGAACAGCGTATCTGCCGCGACGGAATTATCGTCTCTCGCTTCAAGTGAGCGTTGCGTTTTATTTATTTGCTGAGCAAACGTCAACTGACGTTGCGTCTCCCTTATCTCTTCTCGTTCCAGTGGAAGCGTCGTAAGGAAGTTATTTGTGTTTCGCATCGCGGTTAGTGAAAATGTTAATTTAAGGGAAGGGAAGGGTTAATAGTCATTACACTTCTTATGTAACAGTACTTTACAGCAATAATGCACAACGTGCAACGTGGTTGACAGTGACTGTAATCTATACTAATCGTGTTCTCAGCCATCAGCTTTACTGGTTTGCGGCAGTGGGATACTGACGTCTGTGATACTCTACAGTGACATCAGTACATGTTATGCGGGGGTTCGACAAAGCGGAATCGGTAACATACTTCTCCTGCGGCAGATATTTAGGTAAAAATAACAGCACTGTTAATTCATCAAACGTTACGGAAGTTTGGTAACTAGCCGCCTTTCCACATCTTATCTACAAGAGGATCACACTGGAAAGTTGCTGTGAGTACATTATGCCACTAAAAGTAACAACTTCATAAAATATTCTAAAGAAAAATATACTTAATTGGTGAACCTTGTGGCAAACGCCTTTTGTCGACGGCAGGACTCGAACCTGAACCGTTCAATTCCGGAGAGACCACTTTCCCAATTAAGCTACGCCGACGAGTATCTGGGAAGTTTATTATCTACATCTATTACGAGGGATCCTGATACCTTCCCCATATGTTGGGAAAGGTCAGAGCACAGGTCTGACCTCGAGCAGTGGACCAACCGGGTAGATCGAGGAGTTCGTGCACCATTTGTTACAAACGTCCATTTTTGACGCCAGGGGTCGAACCTGGATCGTTCAGCTCTAGAGTGACTGCTTTCCCAAGTAAGCTACGCAGACGAGTATCTGGGCAGTTTATTATTTTTATCTATTGCGCTGGGGAACTTCGCATTTTTGGGAGAGTATATTCTTCCACATATATAACAATGGAAATACATATGCTGGGTATTACAAGGAGGGATCGGATGAGAAATACTTGGGTTAGACAACAGACCAAGATCTTCGACATATTTACATGCATACATAAAGAAACATGCATAAAGAAATTGAAATGGAAGTGGGCTCAGCACATCATTGAAAGGCTTGATAATAGATGGACAATACAAGTTCTTGACTGGCTGCCGAAAAATGAGAAATGTCCTAGAAAACGACCACATATGAAACTGGTGGACGAGATTACTAGACATGCAGGAGTAGTTTGGAAAAGTTGGGCTGTGGATCGCGAATGTTGGAAAAAATTTGAAGAGGCCTTCATTCTGAATGGACGGATAAAGCCTGCTGCTGCTGATGATAATATAACAAGCAAATGGAATTTTTTATGCACGATACCGTGGGACGTTTCATGAGGGGACTGTGTCTATCACACAACTGGAAGTAATCTAGGGAGTCGTCGTGATATCACATAATACATGTGGGGTTCACCATATGAGGCAAAGATATCTAGTGTTGCAGGGCAAACTGTCGTAATATAAGTTTGCTTCCGAAAACTTCTGGCAGGAAAAGAAATTCTTCGTCTGCTCGACAGCTCCGGCAAGCTGAGCAGGATAATGAGAAAACACTGTAGCGGAAGTAGAACTCTGAGCATAAACAGCACCAGAAAATAAATCATATTTGAGCTTTTCAAAATCTTTACGTATCATGAACGTTTTACGTTCATCTCCAATTAACTTTCGTGAAATCAAAAATAATGTAAACAAAGAAAATAAATCATATTTGAGCTTTTCAAGATCTTTACGTGGCATGAACGTTTTACGCTCATCTCCAATTAACTTTCGTGAAGTCAAAAATAATGTAAACAATGAAAAAAAATCATGCATTAAGTCTACAACTTTAATAAGAACTTAATTATAGCAACTAGCTATGAAAGTGAAACAGAAGTAAAATGGGAAACAATTATTTATTAAGGTCTAACACGAGTTACAAAAAAAAACGAATTACTTTCGATTTTAAAGTGCACTTGGCACATCAAATAAAAGTGCAGAACTTCAATATACAATGCAGAAACAAATTTATCAAAAAGTTTAGTCAACCTTTTTCGTACTTTTTTAAAGTATAGAATTTTACCCACAAATATGTAAGTCAGTTAAATTTCAAACTTTAACTTTTTACGTTTTCAAGGAAAACGTTAATTTCAATCTCTCTCACTAAGGCCTTTTGCGCTTATTAATGTGAGTTTACTTATCTGACGGACAACGGCTATCAACATCAGTGACCCTTTAATCTGGGTTTCGCAGATACTTTATCTAATCGTTGAATTTAATTTAAACGTTGAACGTTTTTTATTTAAACGTATTTAAACGTTGAATTTACGTTGAACTTTGTCTAATCGTTGAACTTAATAACTCCTTTCGGGACACTTAATTGGGCACTATATAAGTGCTTAATACCGCACTTCTGATTATTAGACCCTTAGTCTTAGCTCTATTGATTACAGCATCAGCTGCTGCTTCGCGTAAGGACAAGAGAGCCAACGAGCGAGACAACACATCATTATACCTTGGTTTCTGCTAGTTATCATTGACGTGGCTTCCCCTATCTCGTTTCTTCTCGCGTGGAGGCGTATGACAATGTTGTGTTACTAAGGGAATGCTAATTGTTAAGGGGAGGTTAGTAAAATCGTTACAAGTTGTACAATATTAATTAGTAAGGAACACAAGTAACTGCACGAGTGACAATAGATTCCGTTCAAGTCAACGACACCAGCCTGAGACGCCTTTTAGATCTTGGCTTTAACCCCTTTTAGAACAAGATATGCGTTCTTTTCTAGGTTTATGGTTTGTGTCCATAAGCCGAGTCGCATAAAGAAGTGTAAGGAGTTGTGTGTGTAATCCTTCATCAATACTTCTCTTGACTTGTTTAGTAAAGTTAGTAATAAAAGATACACTGAACCTGCACAGAAGCTGATACATACGAAGCCATTCAGCGAGCGTAGAAGCACCTTGATTTATAATCGTGTTTTCGTCCGCCATTAGCGTATACGTATAAAGTAAGAGCCATCTGAGGAATCTTAAAGACATAATAGTGCTTCAAGGATGGTAGATTATTATGATTTGAGCGACTTTCATTGAATGAAGTATAACAGCAGGTCCGCGTGAGATAAATTACAGTATTATGGAGATGTAAAGGCAGCTTGGAGTCTCATGTTCGAGTAATTCAAAAGTGTTTTTCGGCTACAAGAAATAAAGTAATGCATTGATTATATAGCAGCAGTAAACGGCATTCAAAGATCGTGATGGCGTCGTCTCACAAGAATCATATCCAGCATGTAAAGAATGACTTTACTGGTTATCGACGCCGGGAATCGAACCCGGAACGTTCTACTCCGGAGAGCCGCTTTGACCAGTTAAGCTACGCCGACTCTTGTCTCTCGATGCTTATTTTTAAGTCTTTTGTGGGTGGGCATTACACCCTCCCCCACTTGAAAGAGAGGTCAGGGTACGACCTGACCTCGAGTGGTGGACCTAACGGTTGGGTCCTTGGCCACTAGTGTGAGTCGCTAAGTTCGGGCGCCATTTGTAACAGAAATTCTTTTACTGTTTGTCGACGCCGGGAATCGAACCCGTAACGTTCTACTCCGGAGAGCCGCTTTGACCAGTTAAGCTACGCCGACACTTGTCTCTCGATGCTTATTTTTAAGTCTTTTGTGGGTGGGCATTACAAGTAACAAGAAGTACATATACACTTCTAGAGCAAATCACATCGCAAATCAATTCTGAAGACACTTCGACCATTAGCGTGTGGACTGCATAATGTAGGTGTTAAAAGCAAACACCCACAGCGATCCTTTTGCCCACTACAGAACCCTACACTTCGTCTAGGCTTGAGAACACCCTAAATGGAGATTGGAAGACCGGAAACCAATATTCTAGTCTGAAGATTTCCGCTTACAACTAATGTTCCCTGAGTCCGAACGTGGAGAAAACTTTATGAAACCATGGATACAGCGTGCAACCCAGGGGTTATGCAGGTTGGCAGTAGCTATATAATTCTTTGGAGCACAGCACGATACAAAACCCTCATACGTGCATAAACGTTTGTGTCGGGGAAAGTTACGTGAACTTCCCTTTCAATTTGTTATACCCCTATTTGTTTCATGCATTTCTTCCAATGAGCTTGGTCTCTACACAGAAGACAACTCTCCCCATCACATGTATTCATAAAATTACGGTTTAAGAAAATTTTAAAAAGTTTAGGGTCTTGAAATGGCCGCCGTGTTTTCCCATATCTCAACGTTATGATGCATACCTGTTCTGGGACCCCCCTTTTTTATTTTTATTTACGTAAATGACTTGGGGGAGAGAGTCATATTATTTGTTAGCAAATTTTCGGATGACTCCATGATCAAGTGAATTGTAAACAATGAAGCTGCAGCCCGAGGAACTCCGGAACGATATAGATAAGCGAGAGGAATGAGAGCAAAAGTGGGCCATAGTCTTTAATGTTCAGGAATGTCGAGTGATATGTTTCAGTAGTAAAATAAGGAATTTAGTTACTAGATAGAAGAGAAACAAATCACTGTGGTGGTCTGTATGAAATACTTAGGCGTTATGGCGACTAAATATCTTAAATTTGGAAGTCAGTGTATTGCATCTGTAAAAAAAAGCTAACAAGATGTTAGGGGTTTTGAAAAGCCATTTGACTTGTCATAAGAGAGAAATTCTTCTTTCGATATAACGCTAGTGCGTCCACATCTAAAATATGCCGTACAGTTTGGATTAATGTACCTCGTTAAAGACATTGATTATCCGGGAGGTGTTCAAGGAAGAGCTATTAAGTTCATTAAGGGGTTCTTTAAGGTGCTCGCCGGAAGGCAAGTACGGAGAGTGACGTGACATTCTTGAGGTACCTGAGCCATTTTTATTGTTCCACTAATAACTTATGTTTGGCACAGCATAATCTTCTACGTCTTTCTGCCATTAGTGCCATTAAACACTTACAAACTAACTAAACAAACCATTGACGGGTTATGGCATCTTGAATAGGTTGACAGGTTAAAGGAACACAAACTCATTAGCATGCAGAAAAGAAGGGCTAGAGGTGACGTAATTCAGACTTATAAAATCTTAAATGGATTTGACGTAGCTGATGAGGACTTCTTCTGATGAAGCCATGGTGGGTTCGCAAGAGGAAATGGGATGAAGAACATTAGAGAAATGGCTAGGTTGCAAGTAAAGCATGAGCTTTTATTTAATAGAGTGATAAACACTTGGAATAGTTCAGAAAAAGAAGTGATTCAGGCAAGGACGGTTGAAAGTTTCAAGAAAAAATAGATGAACAACTCGGTATTTTTGTCTCGCTACAATTTAGATTTTCCCCTGATTGTTCTGATTAGCTTTCGATTTAAGTCTTCATTAGCAGAGAATTACTTATGCCACTTAAATTCGTAAAGAAAGATTGACCAGGGTCAATAGATATCTTAAGGAGGCGTTCATAAGGCGTAGGGAAACCCTTGGGGAACCTGGTGAAATACACTCTGGGAATTCCCTGTGGGGAAACCTCCATATAAGGATTTTGTTCCCACAAAGCCGTCTACAGAAACATCTCTAACAGAAGCAGCCGTTTGTTCCTGCAGTCTTGAGAATCTTACAAAGAGGAAAGAAAAGCAGTGAACAGACCAAACCAACACTCCAGGTCGCACCTAACCCGAACTCACAATCCCAACAACTAACATCTTATACGGGGGTTCCCCATAGGGAATTCCCAGGGTGCACTTCACTGGGTTTCCCCACAACCACAGTATATACAGGGCTATTCTACACCTCTCACCTCATTTGCCTGATGAAGGCCGTAGCTGTCGCGTCTCATCATCGTGATAACGACCAGTGACCAACCTCTACTTATGCCGTTGAATTTGGTTTTGGGGTTTTGCCCTTTTTGAAGGTCGCTTCAGGTTTCTCCTTTCCTCTAGTCCTTGTTTCTTTCCCTATTGCTTAGTTTCTATTGACGATGGAACTCTGTTTCATTATTAAGATGATTGTGTGTTTCGGTTAGATGTTCAAATTTACCATGAATGTAACTATTAAAGTAAAAAACAGTGTACTTTTCCAAGCAAAACCTGCAATAAATTCGCTTCTGTCACGTACAAGTCTAAACCATTTTTGCTCATAATTTTCAATGTAAGCATTTTAAGTCTAAAAAATGTTAAACATTGGTGAAAGGTTCTTTGCCTGCATTCGTGCTTTCATGGCACATGTTAGACTCGGCACAGGGAAAATGATCAACCGAAACGCTGAAGTAGTGCACCTCGCGTCAAGAGTCTCGAAAGGCTTTAGAATCCATTGAAGTCTTCAAAGGATTTTCTCATAGCGTAAGCTCTTGCGGCAAAAAAAAGAGTGAATAGAAATTTTATTTTGTGTAGAAGAAAATTTCTATAAGGCGAAGAGCGAAAATTGTTTTCCAAGATTTTTAGCTTTAAAGTTCTGAGGTGCAAAAGTGTTTACCCAGCGAATTCCCGAAGAAATATGTTTCATGAGGAAAGTAAAAGTGCAGGCTTCGCCGAAAGTGAAGGTAGGAAATGAAACTCTAGGAAGCGAAAAAACACTGTAAAGAAACAATAACGTTGAATATGGGTTTTGAACAGGGAGCATTTTTCACAAGTACTATCGCGTTTCTTGCTTTTTCTAAAGTGTCTCACTGGCTTCCTCTCTCTCTTGATCGCAACCAGTCGATATCTTTTCGTTTCCGGTGCGCACTTGCACCGATCTGTGAAAAAACATTCATGTATGAGAAATAAATTTTTAATTTTGCATTATCCGTATATTTCACCCTACACTTGTTTCATGCTTGTTCAGACATACGAGTACTTAATTATTTTCTCCAGCATTAATGCGTGGCTTTGCGCTTTTT
>JJRW01S0006383.1:25941-41428 GCA_001188405.1 Loxosceles reclusa | reverse complement strand
TTCAATGTCCTTAACGAGGTACGGTGACCAAAACTGCACGGCATATTCCAGATGTGGACGCACTAGCGATCTATACAACGGGAGAACAACTTCCCTCTTATGACAAGTCAAGTGGGTTTTTAAAAACCCTAACATTCCGTTAGCTTTTTTCACAGCAACAATATACTGATTTCCAAACTTAAGATATTTAGTCACCATAACGCCCAAGTCTTTCATATAGTCGACCGCCGTTAGCTCTCTTCCTTCTGTCTGGTAACTTTCCTTTCTTATTTTTACTTCCGAAATGCATCACCCTACATTTCTCAACATTATAGAGCATAGCCCACTTTTCCACTCATTCCGTTAGCTTCTCTATATCGCTTTGGAGTTCCCGAGACAAAACCATTTTGTGCCTTTGTTTGCATTCTGTTACCATTTTGTTCTTTTCTGGTTCTTGTACCAGTTTTGTTTCTCTCGTGTCTTGTATTAGCACTACACTTTTTCTTTTTTTTTTTTCAGGGATAGCTGTCCACGCGGCTACCCCCCCCCCCCCCCATGTTATGAGGCTTTGAATCTTCGCCTGGAAAGGGGGATCCTGGAAGTTGAGGGGTGAGGTACAGTATCCAATACACTGCTTTGGCCCCTGCTTCATGCTAGATGGGAGCTTCAGTTATGGCCTGGACTGTTGCAATCGGCTAGACGTCGGGCTCCTTCGCGTCCTCCGGTTAGGGCCAACTGATCGGTCGGGTCGGTGAGATTAGTCTTCCCGTTTGGCGCGCGCGCCTGCGATGGTATAGCTAAAACAAAACACGTGTCGCCTGCCCCACCCCACGGACCGTACGCTGCGGTCACTCGCGGAAACATGTCGCAAGTGGTACAAACCTATTTCAGCTTTCCCCAGTCGTTTGCGTTTCCAGCTTCCAGTGTTCCTCCACCTACTTCTGGCCGTAAGAAGCCTTCCCCCAGCGGCTTCTGCGTCTCAAACTACTTCATCAAAACCATTTTTCGCTCCTTCACCTACGTCCACAAAGGTCAAACACACTGGTCCTAAGAAGCCGCTAAAGAAGCTCAACTCCGGTGCAGTTATTCACGGAAGCATTAAATTATCAAATTCTTTTAGTGAGGTTTCTACATTCGAGGATGAGGATTGTATGGACACAGCCCCTCCTACTACTACTACTACTAATCCCCTCAGGGACTTACCTTTTTGGTAAGTACGGGGAAAGTCGTGGCATCCCCGAATTGCCTGAGCCACATGTCTTACAGTTTTGTTCTTTCCACGTGTCGCCTGCGCCACCGCGCGAATCGTACGCTGCGGTCACTCGTGGAACCAAGTCGTAAGAAGTCCAAACGTCTCTTAGCTTTCCTCCGTCGTTTGTGTTACTGGCTTTTCCTTCATCCAGTGTTCCTTCACCTACTTCTGGGCGTAAGAAGCCTTCCACCAAGACGGCTTTGTGCGTCTCAAACTACTTCATCAAAAACATCTTTCACTCCTGCTCCCACACACAAGTCCACCAAAATTATTTTATTAACACTTATCAAATTCTTTTAGTGACCTTTCTGCATTAGAGGATGAGGACTGTATGGATACAGCCCCTCCTCCAGTTGCTCCAACTACGATCAAACCCTCCACCAAACGAGAGGGTAATAAACCGAAGCCGCCGCCGCCTCCTACTTAATTCTCTATGACCACTACTCTTCTCCAGTGGAACTGTCGTGGTTTACGTGCGAATGTCGATGATCTGAAACGGTTGTTACATGCCCATTTTCCTGTATGTGTTGCTTTACAAGAAACTATGATACGCTCGACAGCTTCGGTACAGCTGCGTCACTATGGCCTTTATCGCTCGGACGACGACTCGTCCGAGTCTCGGGGCGGCGTTGCTCTTTTCGTCTCCCACCACGTGCCATCCATAGCTGTGACGCTGCGGGCACCTTTACAGAATCTTGTTGTACGTATTTTTGTCTGCCATACGCTCACAGTATGTTCTGTATATCTGCCACCGGGCGACTGAGTGGCTTTTTTCACTTTGGAGGATCTGGTGTGTCAGCTTCCACAACCGTTTCTGCTGCTGGGAGATTTTAACGGTCATAGTACTCTTTGGGGAAGCTCTTCTATCAGTAGCAGGGGTCGAGTTGTTGAGCGCTTGCTCACAGATCTCGACTTGTTCCTGCTGAATACTGGTGAGAATACATATTTCTATGCCCCAACGCGGTCTTTCACTGCTTTGGATCTGTCTCTTTGCTTTCCGTCACAGTACCCTTTGTGGTTGTGGTCCGTCCGTTTGGACCTCATAGGAAGTGACCACTTTCCCATTTTGCTGCCCTATACTACTGCTGGCAGCGAGTTTTCCAGCTTGCCGAGGTAGAAAATAGACTCTGCTGATTGGGATCGTTTCGCCACATTAGCTGTTTTGACGGATGACTTGGTTGACATTCCGTCTATCGATCAAGCAGTAGACCAGGTGACTGTGTGTATTCTCCCAGCAGCTGCGCCTTCCATACCACGCAGTTCGACACGCTTACCACGATCACCTAAACCTTGGTGGAACCACGACTGTTCTGCAGCCCAGAAAGCGCAGAAGAAGGCGTGGGACATTTTCCGCAGGTACCCGACTCCGGGTAATATGGCGCGTTTTCAGCGGGCTCGGGCGTTCGCCCGTAAAGTCCGTCGTCGAAGCCAACGGGAATCGTGGCGGAAGTTTGTGTCCACCATCACGTCTTCCACTAGTTCGAAGGTTGTTTGGGACAAGATTCGTCGTATTTGTGGTCGATACACGTCCCACCCCATATCCTGTTTAAGCACGGATGGTGGAACACTGCCAGACATTCCCACAATTGCGAATGTCTTAGCTGAATCTTTTTACTTGGTTTTTCGTAGTTCCAATTACAGCACATCTTTCCATGAGATTAAGTCCTCTGCAGAACGTACTGAGATTTTTTTCCGGCCCTTTACACCGGAGGGATACAACTCTAGTTTTACGTTTCTTGAGCTGCAGGCAACTCTGTCACGTTCTACCGATTCTGCGCCAGGATCTGACACTGTACACTATGACATGTTGCGACATTTATCTCCTGCATCTCTCCCTGTGCTGCTAGGGTTGTTCAACCGCATTTGGCTGGAGCAGGAGTTTCCGTCCGCATGGCGTCATGCTGTTGTGCTGCCCTTTCCGAAACCTGGGAAAGATCCTACTTCGCCTTCGAATTACAGACCTATTGCACTGACCAGCTGCATATGTAAGTTACTGTAACGGATGGTCAATGCACGTTTAGTACATTTCCTCGAATCTCGTGGTGTCTTGTCACAGTTCCAGAACGGTTTTAGGCAGTTATGATCCACTTCAAAGAACTTGCTCGTCCTGGAGACGTCTATAAGGAAGGCGTTCGTTCGTCGTGCCCATTTGGTGTTTATTTTCTGTGATCTGGAGAAAGCTTACAATCGCACCTGGCGTTATGTTATTCTCCGTGACCTCCATGCTATGGGTCTCCGGGAAAACCTGCCGGTGTTTATCCAGAATTTCTTGGCAGATCTCACTTTCTATGTTAGTGTTGGTACGACTCTATCCCGGCACTTTCCTCAGGAAGAAGGCGTGCCCCAGTGCGTTATTTTAAGCGTCACTCTATTCATTATAAAATTGACTGGCATTGTGTCCACACTCCCTTGACCCAGTGCTTGATGTACGTGGACGACTTGCAATTTTTTTACAGTTCTGTGGATGAGACTTCTCGAGCGTCGGTTACCGCTCAGCTTGAACCGGCTGCTTCATTGGACAGATGACGACGGGTTTCGCTTTTCGCCGGACAAGACCGTCTGCATGCATGCATTTATGTCGCAGATGGGTCTTGCATCCGGATCCGAGTCTTCTTTTAGGATCCGTTGCGATTCCAGCTGTTCCGGAAACCCGTTCCTTTGGTGTCATATTCGACCAATCCCAGACTTTCGCATCACATCTTCGTCACTTGAAAGTTAAGTGTATCAAGGCACTAAACGTCATGAAGGTATTGTCCTCCACCTGTTGTGGTGCAGACCATGTCTCTCTTGCGCCTGCATCTGTCGCTCATCCGCTCGAAGCTGGACTATGACTGTACTGTCTGTGGTTCTGTCCGACAGTCTTGTTTACAGGTGTTCGATCCGGTAGCTCACCAGGCACTGCGTCTGTGCACTGGTGCTTCACAGAGCTCTTGTACGTCGCGGCACATGAACCATCGCTCGAACTCTGTCGCCAGATGTTGAGCTTACGCTACTTCATGAGGGAGCGGCCAGGTCAACCCACCCAGCGGGTGTCCGACGACTGCCTCCGCCCCGATATGACGACGGATATTAATATCAGTGCTAGCTCTTTTGGTTGTTCTGCTTAGGCATTCAGCCAGCTTGGGTGAACTTGGTACCGAATTCTGCGGTTGTAGCGTGTCTCCTCTACCTCTGGGCACGCAGCGGCTGGGCCGCGCTAATACCCTCCTCGGAGGCGTGGGAGCGGTGACTGGCCTTGTGGCTCGTCTAAAATATAGGCACTTACGCTACTTCATGAGGTTCCAGTCTCAACGTGCACATCCTTTATAGAGATGAGTATTTAAACCCACCCTTGCACATCATTTTGATGCGCGGCCGTCTTGCCTCCCTACTTTCGACCTTCGGATGCGAAATTTACTGAGAGAGCTTGGTTTGCCTCTTCCTGACATTGTGCAGAGTGTCCTTTCTCTTTCCCCTTGAGAGCCGTTTCAGCAATCGGTGTGTTTCGACCTGTACCGGTTTGCCAAATGTAGAACCCCTCATGCTCAGTATATGCGGTACTACTTTGCACATCGAGCGTCGTATTCCCCACATGTGCCCATCTCCACTGATGGGTCCAAATCTGACGGGCACTTTTGGTCTGCTATGGTGTGCTGTAATGTTCTTACTGACCGTCTTCCTGCACAAACTTCAATTTACAGTGCCGAGCTTCGTTCCATCTCCTTGATGTGGGAACGCATTCGACGTTGCTCTCTGTTCAGGACCTGTTTACTCCGAATCACTTAGTGCATTGGAGGCTCTTATTTCTATGCAGCATCCGACCCACCCTGTGTTGTCTCACATCCTTGTTACTTTGCGTGAATTGACTCTTCGTGACTTGTATATCCGCTTTTGCTGGATTCCGGGTCACGTCGGTATTCCTGGGAACGAGGCTGCAGACCGTGCCACGAAGTCTTTTGCGGGTCGTCTCCCATTCACCGACTGGATTCCCGTTGATCGAGCCCATCTCCATACTCGCTGGCAAGCCTTTTGGGACACAGACTGCGAACACGTCGCGAAGCCCGTAGTTGCTGTCTGGCCGTGCTCTTCTCTCCGTTCTTGACGCGAGGAAGTGTTACTCGCTTGGGTGCGGATTGGGCATACATGTCTACGCATGGGTTCCTTTTGCGCGACGAGAGGAGCCACCTACGTGTTCTTACTGCCATTCAGTTTTCTCCGTTCATCACATTTTTATTGATTGTCCTGTATTTACGTCTCTTCGTCGTCAGTTCTTTTCTTCTGGTGTCTTAGACCTAAACACGATTTTAGCACCTTCATTCGATTCTAAAATTTTGCAGCATTTTCTGATTTGTGGTCAATTGTATCACAAAATTTAGACTTGTTTTTCCTTGCGTTTTACATCCGTGTGATGTGCTGATTACATAACTCCTTTTCTGTGCACTCGTCACATCCTTACACTTAACGTCTCGCATAGTGCTTCTCTTGTCGCCCTCCGAGCTGAAGATCGTCCACTACTTGCACTCATGAACACAGGGTGGTGCTGCGTGCTCCTTACGGGGCTGTGCGTTACACTGGTACATGTGAGACCTTTTCTTATTTTTCTTTGATTTCCTCTGTTTTGTTATTATCTTGTTCTTGTTTTATCATACTTTTGGCATAGAATGACCTCTTCAGGTTTTGTGCGATTAAACACCAAATAACCAACCAACCGACCAATCGTCTTTGTATGTAATTTTTAATAAACATATTTGCTATTTTCCTGACGTATTTCGTGTCAATGAAAGCTGTACTTGTCGATTTCATCGCATTTTACCCCTGCGTACTTAACTTTTGGCAGTGAGTGTACTACTGTGAAGAGACATTTTCTTATATAGTAGCCTTAAAATTCACGTGTCATTATTGTTGAACAACTTCACTCGTGAATCAAGTGAGTGATTATAATATTTTTAATACCACGTTTTGTTGAAATTTTAATTGATGCCAATTTGTGCAGTGTAATTTCAAGGTGTTTGAACGCAATGAAACTTAACGTTATTGATTTTTTTCTTTCCTAAAGCTCGAACGAGACTGAAACAAATAAAAACTGGCTATGGATAACGCGGTGAAACAAGCACCTACAGATGACGCGGAAGGTGATTCTTCAGCTGAGACGGCTTTACATGGAGACGGACAGAATATCAAAAACGTTTCATCAACGAAGAAACACAGCATAGAACTACCTCTTCAGGTAACAATCGGGGGCGAAGAATTCATTCCGTTTTTACACTGGGAACATTCTAAGGGCCCGATTTCTAGAACTGTGGTGGAGGCACGAAATTCCAGAGACCCCAAAGAGACCTTTTATTCAAAACAAGCAAGCCTTCGTATTATCACCAATACTCAAAAGATACATCTCTCCGTGCCACATTTTCCTACAGAGCCGAGCATCAACAGCCAACAGTGTATGAAATCCCTTAAACCTGGATTATGCACGAGGGTGAAATCTTCGGCGCAACTTTCACATTTTTCCCCAGTATTGGAACACCACAATGAAGCCGATGCCTTTTACTATCATGAAGCAGCATCTCAATGTGTAGCGTCAGGTTCCGATACATTAAAATCTCAGGAATTTTCTAAAGCTTCAGTCAGTACCACAGACCGGAAGGAGGATCTAATTTTCAAGAAACCTCAAGGAAGAGCCCCGAAACCGCGTCGCAAAAGTTTAGTAGTTAATCATCCTACTAAAATGACAGGTTCAACCACTTTCACCAGACCCTCTAAATCACGTTTCATCCAACAAACGTAATTCTTCAGGATGAATCTCATGCCAAAGAGCAGAAACAAATGACGTGCATAATATCTTCGCAGCAACCCCTCAACCTATCCGCAAATCTGTTATTGTCTTCGCCAAAAGGAATCCACCAGTTGTCCCTCTTGACGATGATCAAAATCGGGAAGAATGAACTCGCACAACTGTTACGCTTACCGGACACACATCATGAAATGCTCAACACGAAAATTTCTTTTCTAAACGTTACTGAAGAAGCTTAAAGTCATAAATTTCGGTCTAATGCATTCATATTTCTATCCACATCTCACCGGTTTGTCCTGTCAAAAAAAAAAAATTCTTTAATTTGTTACGCGTTGCGGATATAAGGTTCTTTTGTACCATACACTATATGTGATAGTGGTCTATATTTTATTCAAAGGGTTAATTTCGTTAAAATGTATATAGAATAATGTTTTTTTCACCGTAACCCCATCAATATTACGCAATTTGATTTTTACAATACTGAGATGTATATCATGTTTCACAATGCTGTTCGGTTGTATAATAAAATAGTATATCGTTCAAATACATTTCACGTGTGTATTAGAAGTGAAACAAAAATATTACTTTGACTGAGATTAAAGTATTTTCCTTCACAATTACTTTCTACTGCGGACACGAACTGTTTTCCCTTTCCGATAATAGTATATTTCTTATTTTCCATACTTTGTTGCATTGGCCTAGGACTGTCCATTATACTGATGTTCTCCCCCAGAGGCTTACCTTTTTCGGAAAGTACGGGGAAGGACGTGGCGTCCCCAAGGTACCTGAGCCGCGTGTTTGTCTAGTTCTTCCTTCGGTTGCCGGTTATGTTTCTACGTTGTCATTTTGCGCAGACATTGGGTTTCGTTCCGTTTATGTGCCTTTGTTTGCATTTCCCTTTTGTAACCAATTTGTTATTTTACGTCCACCTTTTGTTCTTGTGTCTATCTTGCTTCTCTCATCGGCACTTGTCTGAATGTTGGCCTTGCGTTAACTCTTGTTTTTCTCCCAGGGCTAGCGGTCCACGCTGCTACACCCTACATTTCAAGGGTATCCATTTCACCCTCAGCGTGGCTGCACGTTTGCCAGGATCCGCATTTCCAGCGACATGTGCGGCGATCCATGTCGCTGGAAATGCGGATCCTGGTAATTGAAGGCGAGCTACTGCCTCAATACATTGCTTTGGCCCTAGCTTCATCTAGACGGGAGCTTCAGTCTCGGCCCGGACAGTCGCAGTCGACTTGATGGCGGGTTCTTCGCGTTCCCCGGCTAGGGTATACTGATTGTTTGGGTCCGGCTTAAGAAGCTTTCTTGTCGGCCCACTCGTGACGGTATAGCTCCTGAGCAGCACTTGCGTGCTTACCCGTCTCCTTTTAAGGCTCGGTGCTTGTGGGTGGGGCCGCCGGGAACCGAATCTTTTGGAATAAAACCTTTCAATTTCTACATCGAGCGGGTCCTCGAAGAGGGCCCGAAACGAATGCTTCGCTTACTCCAATACTATTGCTACTTCTTTCTGCCTCTCCACATCTCATATTACATTCTCCTGCTCATAGTTTCTCTAACTTGCCCCCCTTTGTGGTTTCGAAAGGTATTTATACGCTGCCTGGCAAACCAAAATCTGTCAAACGATTACAGCCGGGTGATTTGGTCGAAACAACTTCTTGTCAACTCCATAAGCCCTTCGTAAACATACCTGTCACTGTTACTCCTCCTGGTTCTCTGAACACCTCACGTGGCATGATCTCGGAAACGGATCTTCTCCACGTTTCGACAAGGAACTTCTTTCAGACCTTTTAGACCAAAGAGTAACGGCTGTGCGACGAATTTTATTTATGCGTAAAGACAGACGGTAAATACGAAGCATATCGTAT
The DNA here is from genome assembly GCA_001188405.1 of Loxosceles reclusa. Lineage (NCBI taxonomy): Eukaryota > Metazoa > Arthropoda > Arachnida > Araneae > Sicariidae > Loxosceles > Loxosceles reclusa. The sequence goes on along the minus strand of JJRW01S0006383.1, from coordinate 32,556 downwards.
TAACTTTTAACACTCCTCTGCTTCCGTCGGACATAAAAGCTGGTTACTTTGTCTGTCCCATTCGGCCCCAACTCACTTCGTTGGTTCAAGTGCTAGCGTTTCGGCCATGGACAAACCTCTTGCAAGGGAGCAGCGACGTGCTCTCGTTTTAGACTTGTTGCAACATGAGACTGAGTGTTCTTACCCCATTTCTTGCCCAAGCGATCACCCTGCGTATTCGAGGGTATGCCCCAAATTTCAGGAAGAAAAGAGCATACAGCAGGTGAAAATGACTCAGCGTCTTTCTTACACTGAAGTGAAGAAACTCTTGTTGCCTCTTACACCCCTCGGTTCCTATCCGGGGATCACACGTAGCACCAAGTCCGCAGAGGTTCAAACTGCTCTCAGCTTCCCCCTTTGTGTTTCTTGCTGAATGTTCCATCTTCTGGCACTGCTTCGAAGTCATCTCAATCTGCCACCCTTTCGAGGTCTTCACAGCAGGCTTCCATAGCGCAACTTTTAGTCTACTACAAGAGCTTCTAAAACGAAATATTCAAAAAAGCTTTTCAAAAACTAGAAAAAGGTGCTGTTCTCCGTGGGTCAATACATCTTTCAAATTCCTTCAGTGAGCTCTCTACGTTCGAGGACGAGGACTGTATGGACAAGGCCCCTCCTTTTGATATAGTAAAAGAAACAAAAAAAAACCTCCAAACGGGAGATTCAAATCTAAGCCACCTCCGCCACCAACGTAATGGCTGCTAGAATCTTACAATGGAATTGTCGTGGTTTGCGTGGCAACATCGATGATATGAAACGGTTGATGCACGTCCATTCTTCTGTGTGTGTTGCTCTCCAGGAAACCTTGATACGCCCGACTGCTCAGATACAGATGCGTCACTGTAATATTTGTCGCACGGAACAACGACTCGTCTGAATCTCGGAGAGGAGATGCTCTTCTCGTCCCCCAACACATGCCTCCCACGTGTTTGGAGACGTCATCTGGAAAGTGAAGTATATTAAGGCGCTGAACATCAAGGTATTGTCATTTACCTTTTCGGGATCAGACCGGGTCTCACTCTTGCGCCTGTATCGGTCACTCATCTGCTCCCAGTTGGACTATGCTTGTGCTGGGTATGGTTCGTCTCGTTTAAAGGTGATGGATCCGGTGGCCCACACACCAAGTACTTTGTGCACCGGTGCTTTCTGGACTACTGTACGAAGCTTATACGTCGTGGCGCAAGAAGCTTTGCGCGAGCTCCATCGTCAGAGCTTGAGCTTGCGATATCTCGTTAAGTTACAGTCTCAACGTGCACATCCTTTATGGCACCGAGTATTTGAACCCACCCATGCACGTCATGTTCATGCACGGCCGTCTTGCGTCCCTACTTTCTTCATTGGATACTGAGTGAGCTCTGTTTGACCTTTCCCGACCCTGCACAGTGTTGCGGTTTCTCTTGCCTTCTTGGGAGACGTTTCAGCCTTCGGTGTGTTTCGACCTGTGCCGGTTTGCCAAATTCAGCACTCCCCACGTCCAATATATGCAGTTCTACCTTGCACATCGTGGCGCCGATTCCCAACATGCCCCCATCTTCAGTGATTGGTCCAGTTCTGACGGACATGTTGGTTCCTTTATGGTTTGTTGTGAAGTTGCTCGCGCTGACCGCCTTCCTGCACAAGCGTAGATTTTCACTGCCGAGCTTCATTCCATCTCCTCTGCGTTGGTACACATTAATTGTTGCTCTCTGTTAGACTTACTCAGTGCTTTGTAATATCTTGTCTCTCTGCAGCGTATGGCTCATCCTGTGTTATCCCACATCCTTGTGGGTTTGCGTGATATGAGTACTCGTGGTTCTGATATCCGTTTTTGCTGGATTCCGGGACACGTCAGATTTCCTGGGAACGAGGCTGCAGGCCATGCCGCAAAATCATCTGCGGGGAATGCCTGTCCCATTTTTTAACACGAAACCCGTTATTCGTGCCCGTCTGCATAGTCACGGCAAGATTTCTGGGGCACACAGTCTGCGAACAAGCTGCATGGAGTACAGCCCGTAGTTGGGGACTGGCCGTGCACTTTTCGACGTTCTCAATGACAGGACGTGTTGTTCACTCAGCTTCGTATTGGTCACAAACGCTTGACGCATGGGTTCCTTTTGCGTGGTGAGGAGCCACCTACCTGTTCCATTTTCATTCCATTTTATCCATCCAGCATATTTTCATCGATTGTGCTGCTTTTAAGTCACTTCGTGTTCAGATTGTTAAGTCTTATGTATTAGACCTTCATACCACTTTAATCTTTTGTCTGCTTTTACCATTTTGAGACATTTTTTGATTTCATGTCAATTATATCACGAACTTTAGTTTTCAGTTGCCATTGCTTTCACCGGTCTAATATGTTAGTCCTTCACCCTCAGTTTTGTATTTTTACTTTCTGCACACACATCACATGTTTTACCGTAGGGCACATTTTTACGTCTCCCAAAGTGCTTCAGGACCTGAAGATCATATATTACGTAAATTCGTGAACTCAGGATGCTGCAACGTACCCTATGTGAAGCTGTGCCTTCCACGAGTACACGTTTGTCATTTTGTTACCTTTGTGCTTGTGTGTTTGATTTGTTCTGTCTTGATCCTAGCCCTCGGTCCCAGAGCTGGTAGTCGTATTCTTCCTTTTCCTTGCGACTCCCCTTTTCTATATTATTCTCTTCACTCTTTCCTTTCCTCTACCCTCTATTGTTTCTTTTCACCTCTTCTTTTGATTAGTTTTTTTTTGGTGATAGCCCAAAACTTAGCGTTCTACGTTTCTATAGTCTGCATGATGGAGGGGGTTGTGGCTTCACCATAGCGTAGCCGCATGTTTCCCCATGTGCGGCGACAGGTGTCGCTGGAAAGGGGGATCCTGGCATTTGAGGGGCGAGGTACTGTCCTCAGTACTCTGCTTTGGCCCCTGCTTCATGCTAGACTGGAGCTTCAGTTGCGACCCGGACTGTGGCAACCGACTAGATGGCGGGTTCCTTTGCGTTCCCCCGGCTAGGGTCAACTGATCGGCCGGGTCGGAGGGATTAGTCTTCCCGTTTGGCCTGGCTCTGATGGTATAGCTTCCAGTTTGCTCTGACGTGCGATGCATGTCCCCTTGTTGGGCTCAGTGGTGGGTGGGGCTGCCGGGAACCGAATTATATCTTACTGCCATTCAGTCCCAAATTTTTTCTTCGAGAAGGTCCTCCAATAGGGCCCGGACTCAGTGCTCTGCTACTTTGTGGTCTGATGTTCCTGCTTCTACTCCTTCCTTTGTCATCACACATTCCACCGACCCTGCATTTGTTAAGCTCTCACCATTTGTCATTTCGAAAGGGCTGCACGCCATCGCAGGCACCCCGAAGTCTGTGAAGCGATTACGGTCGGGAGACTTCGTGGAGACAGCTTCTTCCCAGCAATCTAATACGCTCTTATCATGTACGTTTTTGGCCAACCTGTTTGTCACTTTTACTCCGCACGGTACTCTGAACACCTCCCACGGAGTGATTTCGGAGCCCGATCTTCTCCACGTCTCTGTCGACAAACTTCTTTCAGAGCTTTCCGCACAAGGAGTATCAGCGGTACGCCGTATATTTATGCGTAGAGACGGCCAGACTGTCAACACGAAGAATATCATGTTGCCTTTTAACACTCCTAATCTTCTAACTGACGTAACAGCTGGTTACCTGGTCTGTCCCATTCCACTGTTCATTCCGAATCCACTTCGATGTTTTCAGTGTCAGCGATTTGGCCATGGACAACCCTCCTGTCCGGGTACAGCGATGTGCCCTCGTTGTGGACTTACTGTTCGCGAAGATTCTTGTTCTACTCCCACCTGCTGCATTAACTACCGGGTCGAACACGCTGCATACTCGCGGGAGTGCCCCAAATGGAATAAAAGAGCATACAGCAGGTGAAAGTGACACAGCGTCTTTCTTACGCTGAGGCAAAGGAACTCTTGCTGCCCTTTTCGCCCCGCGGTTCCTAAGTGGCGATTCCGCGTAGTAACAAGTCCGCCGAGTTTCAAACTACCCTCAGCTTTCCATCGCTGTTTGTCATTCCGGATTTACCATTCCCTGGCGCTCTGAAGAAATCTTCTCCTGCGTCGGCCCCCAGGGGGCTTGTATTCTTTGCAAGCAGGGGAGTGGCGCTCCCGGGCCCCGAGCTGGGTGTCGCATTCTTCCATTTCCTTGCGACTCCCCTTTCCTATATTCTTTTCTTTTCCCTTCTTTCCTTTCTTCTACCCCCTATCGGTTTTTTATCTTCCTTTTGTTTTATTTTTTCGTTATTGTGTTACTCCAAGGCTTAGCGTTCCACATAGCTATAGTCTGCATGGTGGGGGGGGGGGGTTATGGTTCCACCTTAGCGTGGCCGCATGTTTGCCGTCTGCGGCGACCCGTGTTGCTGGAAAGGGGGATCCTGGGAGTTGAGGGGCGAGGTACTGTCCCCAACACACTGCTCTGGCCCCTGCTTCACGCTAGACGGGAGCCTCAGTCGTGGCCCGGACTGGGGCAAGGGGCTAGATGGCGGGTTCCTTGAGTTCCCCCGGCTAGGGTCCACTGATCGGCCGGGTCGGCGGGATTAGTCTTCTCGTTTGGCCCGGCTGTGATGGTATAGCTCCCAGCTAGCTCTGGCGTGCGATGCACGTCCCCTTGTTGGGCTCGGTGGTGGGTGGGGCCGCCGGGAGCCGAATTTTCTGCTCTCCATGGAGACAACAAAACTTTCTTCGAGCGGGTCCAAGAGGGCTCAAACCGAGTGCTCTGATTCTTCATCTACATTTTCTTCATCTCCGTCATTTCTCATCATTCATTCTAGTGACCCTGGCTTTTCTCATTTATCTCCATTTTGTTATCTCGAAGGGTATCTATGCGCTTGCTGGCACTCCGAAGTCTGTCAAGAGGTTACGGTCCGGTGACTTACTAGTTGAAGCCGCTTCGTCCAAACAGTCTACTTCGCTATTGGCCTGTACGTCTTTCGCCAACCTATCCATCAACGTGACTTCTCACGCTACTTTGAACACCTCGCGTGGTGTGATTTCGGAATCGGATCTTCATGTTTCTGATGACGAAATACTTTCCGAACTTTCCGATCAAGGACTTACTGTTGTGCGTCGGATTACTATGCTCAGTCGGTTAAAACCAAACACATCATCTTAACTTTCAACACTTCTGTGCTTCCGATTGAAATAAAAGCTGGTTACCTCGTGTGTCCCGTTCGACCGTATATTCCAAATCCTCTTCGGTGCTTTAAATGTCAATGCTTCGGCCATGGCCAAATATCTTGCCGGGGAGCTGCGACATGCCCTCGTTGCGGACTTGCTATTCACGAAGATCAATGTTCTTCCTCCACCTGTTGCGTTAACTGCCGGGGCGATCACCCTGCGTATTCGCGGGCGTGCCCCAAATGGCAGGAAGAAAAGAACATACAACAGGTTAAAGTGACTCAGCGTCTTTCTTACGCTGACGCGAAGAAGCTTGTGTCTCCTCTTCCACCCCGCGGTTCTTACGCGGAGGTTGCACGTAGCACGGTCCGCCGAGGTCCAAACTACTCTCAGCTTTCCGCGTTTGTGTGTCTTGCCGGATATTAGACCTACTAGCGCTGCTTCTAAGGTTGCTCCATCTGCAAAGTCATCGCAGTCCACGCAGAAAGCTTCTGCAGCGCCGGCTTCTGGAGTGCAGTTTCGATCTACTACCAAGCCTTCTAAGCCAGCACTTTCTAAGACTAAAGGGTCCAAGAAACTCATCAAAAATTTAGAGAAAGGTGCTGTTACCCATTTAGTGATTTAGTGAGCTCTCTACGTTGAAGGTCGAGGACTGTATGGATACAGCACCTCCTCCAGACTCTGTGAAAAAACCTTCGTCTAAACGGGAGGGCATTAAATCTAAGCCGCCCCCGCCTCCTACGTAATGGCTATTCGCATTTTACAATAGAACTGTCGTGGGTTGCGCGCTAACGTCGCTGATTTGAAACTGTTGTTGCATACCCATTCTCCTGCGCGTGTTGCTCTGCAGGAAACCATGATGCGTCCGACAGCTCAGGTACAGCTGCGTCACTATGGTGTTTATCACGTGGAGGACGACTCGTCAGAGTCTCGGGGAGGCGTTGCTCTTCTCGTCTCCCACCAACTGCCATCCATAGCTCTGACGCTTCAGACGCCTTTACAGGCTCTTGCTGTACGAATTTTTGTTGGCCATACGCTCACGGTATGTTCTGTGTATTTGCCCCCGGGAGACCGGGTGGCTTTTTCCACTTTGGACGATTTGGTGTGTCAGCTTCCACAACCGTTTCTGCTGCTTGGAGATTTTAATGGCCATAGCACACTTTGGGGTAGCTCCTCTACCAATAGCAGGGGTCGAATTGTCGAGCGCTTGCTCACAGATATCGACTTGTCCCTGCTTAACACTGGTGAGAATACGTATTTTCATGCCCCAACGCGGTCCTTCACTGCTTTAGATCGGTCTTTCTGCTCTCCGTCACAATACCCTTTGTGGTCGTGGTCCGTTCATTCGGACCCCATGGGTAGTGACCACTTTCCCATTTTGCTGTCCTATACCACTGCTGGCGGCGAGTTTTCCAGCCTGCCGAGGTGGAAACTGGACTGTGCTGATTGGGATCGTTTCTCCA
>JJRW01S0006382.1:22375-32889 GCA_001188405.1 Loxosceles reclusa | reverse complement strand
CTTTAAACCCTTAGGCATGCGTAAAGGAAACATGGAAAATTAGATCTGATAGGCACGGTAGATAAATACCTACAACTATTTGCAATTTACTAACCTGGAGCATTGCATCAAATGTATGTAATATGCGGCTCTTATATCTTGCAATATGAAAAATGGAAACTCTAATGGAATATGTTCGAACCACGTATCTGTCAGTTCTGGAACTATCACTCTATCAATTTGGCTATGCCGATCGCTCAAGAGACAGCTTGTTATCCATGTGCGCAGTGTGGGCGGATACGTCGCATCTTCCCACCACGTAGTTGATAGTTTAGGTTGAGTCCTGGATGCCACTGTAACAAGTCGCTCTGTTAACACCGAGATTCCAGACCGGAACCCTCAGTTTCGGCACGAACGCTCTCCCAATTTAGCTGTGCTTGCGGCTGCAGGGGAAGCGTATTATTTGTATACATTGTGAGTGGATGGGAAACTCACAAAATTTTGAAAAATAAAACCACATTCTGAGAAAAATTTACGACGACTTGTACTTTCATCACATTCAAACTTGGGTTAAGAGATATTAAGTATCTGGATGAAACGCAAAATGGATGAAATTTTCATAGAATTAGATTTACTCTGCAAAATGTTATCGTTATGGTATGACAGATGTTTGTGAGTAGTGTAAGAAATTATGACACCTGGTTTCAGTCCCCGTAATGCACCCATGCGAACCCAGGAGAATCCACACAATTTGATCTCGTGCGGCACAAGACAGCCATTAACTTGTAGAAGGGTATCGTTTTGAATGCTACCACCCCCACTGCACGCTTGGATATATTTGACTTTTCTGCAGAGTTAATATTCCCATGACAGTGCATCGCCAATTGTGGTTCCATCAACGGAGAACTGCAGGAGATTACGCAATTTCTTTACATGAGTATTTGATTCAGAATTTTGGGGATCGATGGAATGAGCATGGTGAAATTGTGGCATGGCCGCCATATTCACCTGATTTATCTTGCATCTATTTCTTTCTGTCGGAGACTTTAAAGAAAAACACCCGTTGCTACTGACATGGACCTCGTAGTACAAATATGCATCGCTGCTGATAATGTCCGAAAAACTCCATGTATCTTTGAAAATGTTCGGCAACCCACGGCAGTCGGACGGAAATTTCAACACCGTTTGGGAAACCGTATTCTGTGCCAACCAGTGGTTGTACTTTCAAGCTCGCCTAATCGAGAACATTACACTGATTTCCGAATTGCGTTTTCGTTGTGCCTTTGTGTCCGTTTTTTCCCTGAGTTTGGAGTTTCTGTCCCCCCCCCCCCCAGAAAAAGGGAATGCTCTCCTATGTAATATGGTTCATGTCCTCTAGCTCCCCTCAAAATTTTACGTGGCCTTTTGAGACAACTTGTGAATAATAAGCTGCCCAGACACTCCTCGGTTTAATTAGCTTAATTAGGTAAGCGATCGCCACGGAGCTGGCAGACCCAGGTGCAAGCCTTGGGTCAGCAAATGGCATTTCTGGCGGTATCGATAACCTCATACTTTTCACAATACTCCACAGTTCGTCCTCCGTTCCATGTTTGGACAGAGCACTGAAACGACGCCCACAGATGATAAATCGTAGTAAGAGATCTGGAGATCGGGCTGACGAAGGAATCTTCTGAATTCCCTGCCAGGTTTGTTTGCCGTAATTCACACTGTGAGGCCGCGTGTTCTCTTGCTGGAAAAACGCATTTTGCAACCTCTGAAAGAAATGTAGTGCAACTGGCTGCAAAACTACTTTTTCGTCACCGGCTGATGCTGATGGAACAAGAAACAATGACGCCACGTCGTTGAGCAGGATGGCGGTCCAAAATCGCAACAGGATTGGATTTGTCTATATGTCGCCTCCGGACTCGCATTCCATGATGGACATTGGAAAAACAGGAAAAGACTCCTCACTAAACACTAACCTGTGTTTCACTAAACGAAAAATCTCGATTAACACATCTTTGCAAACTTTAACGTCTGCAGGTCGGTGTTAAAGGCAGGTGTTCGTAAATCAATGATTGACTTCAAGCCACTTTCAGTCAGTCTTCGAGACACTGTTCTTGCTGATACTTTAACCCTTAATGTTTCCTGCTCATTATGCAAAATGTAGACGGAACTGGATTGTGAGGCCACCACTGCATGCCTTGAAATGCTTCGATCCAAGAGTACTGACGCCCGTCTAGATGTACCTGTAGCCCTGTGACAATTTATATTCTGTTCTGCAGCCTATCTACTGCAAATCACATTCGCAACGTACTCATATTGGTGTGTTACTGCTGCGACACGATGAACAAACCAATAAAACCCTTGAAAACTCTTGTGATTGAGGAATCAGTGACATTCCGTGACCTCTCCCAGGCATCGCTTTAACTACAATTTTATTCTGAGAGTAAAAGCAGATCAAAAGGCAAGTTTCGTCAGGTGAGCGAAAAAGAAATTGTGTGCCTATCTGACCCGTTTATTTTGTTGAATAATCACGTGACGAACGCGTGTTTTAGATCATCAATTTAAATCATTGAGTTACATATTCCTTGTAATCTGCGTGCTGATACGACGATATCTTCTTGATGTTGCATTTTCTCTATCGAGTAGATCTTTAATCGATGTTACAATAATGTACCCTTATGAAACACGAATGCTGTTAATTGATGCGTTCATCATAACCAAATATATCTCTGTTTATCCAAACTTTTGACTTGGTACACACTGTCCTTTGGTTGCTTGTGACTGAAATATAAGATATGCTTTACATGAAGCACTCAATCATGGGATTAAATATAAATGTTCATGCATGAAAAATATTATGAAAAGGAGGTATCAAATGCTAATGATCAAATAAAACACCACATGGAGGTTACAGCGTAATGCAATGTGTTTTTAAGGAGCGGTGTCCTATAATGTTCAAACCAAAAATAGCAAATTGAAACAACCTTCTGGAATACAAATATCTGAATCAAAATATTATTTGGGAAAATTGTACTTCTTGAACATTTATATCAGGGGATAATATGACGTCTTTGTAAAAACAGCAAATGTTCTAAAAAACTTAATGCAAAAGGAAAGCATTGTTTAAACAAGATTTTATAATTTTTTACAAAATTATTTCGTGCTACAGATTTTTTAAAAGCATGGTATTTTATATTTTATTATTGCACGACATGTTTTGGTAGCGTGTATATGCCATTTTTACGTACAAGGGATAGCTTGTTACTTGGTTCTTGAAACTTGTAGCAACAAGCAACCGAAACATGAGATAAATCCTTTTGAACCACGCTCATTAAAGGAACTCAACTTGCATTCGAAAAGCTGATACAATTTTAGCCGAGACGAACTTCTAACCAAAAAACGCAACTTTGATGCTTTTCCTCGAAGCTTCCCGTAAGATAATGAAGTTCCAATGATTGTTGAAGAATATGACCTTTCCAAACGGAAACTCGATTTTCAACAAATCACCATCGTAATCAAAACATAGTGCTTTTGAAAATGTTTAGCAATTTGAAATAATTTTGTAAAAGGTTAGTAAATACTGTGGCGTCCAAACCGCTTTCTGATAATAAAATTTTACGAATTTTCTCGATGAACTGAAATTGTAACGACAACACTGCAAATGCTGTTGGATACTTTGAAGGATATTGCACATCACTTGAACATCTTACTTGCCACGAGATGCTGGCATATAGAAGTTGCTTTGATACTCCACTGTATTTATATCTTTTGAGTTACAATTTTTATTAAACATGGAAAACGGTCGCGGATGAGGTGAGATCATTACGGTGAACCTTTTCCTCAACACGGGACTAGTGTGGTTGCCGTTCTGGTTAGGTACGAGTCCCGGCTTTAGGGTCTAGCCACTACTTCAGTTATCCAGACGTTAGTGCAGATATGATAGAAGCGTGTGGTCCTCGAGACTGATCTGGGGCCTCGAGACTTCGTCTGCGTGCTCCAGACTTCGTCTGGTTCCTCGAGACGTGATCTTAGAGAGTTGAATATGAAGCAGGATGTGGAGTTACCCTCTATCTGCCCTTCGAGTAGGTGAGGTTCTACCCCATTTTATAGTCGTGGCGAGTATCTGTACTTGGTTGAGGGAGCAGCCAAGGTAACCCACTCTACAGTCAGGGCGTTGCCTAGCCCTTGATGAGGGAGTGCCCCACGAATGGCTCCAACCCAGATAACGGCGTAAAGGGATGTAATTCCTGTTTCGTTGATCCTGTTTGAGTTCGTCATTGATAGAAGCTATCTGAATCCTGCGACTGCGGCGTATTCTCCATCACGTACTTACTGTTGCAGGTAGTGTTAATCTCACCCTTTCACGATACGCCCCATTGGGTTTTAGTACGGAAGACGGTTGCCTAAGTGCCTTAAATCGGGGAAAAGCAATTTACTTTCCGAAAATATGTGATGCCCACCCACAAGTGACTTCAAAACAAGCGACAGAAAAACTTCTTTGGCGTAGCTTAATCGGTTAAAGCGGCAGCTCTGGAGCTTTGAAGATGACAGATGTGTTGGTTCGAAACCGGGGTCGACAAAAAGGTAAAGTTTTTCTTTACAAACAACAAGTTTTCTTTTCTTATTTCTGATGTAAAACTTAAATCAGGGAACCACAACTCTAATTCTGTATCACCGTGTATTTCTACGCATATTTAAAATGAAACAAGAAGAAACTAGCGAATCATTTTTAATTTAATTCATGATTGTATAAGAGAATTTATTAATTTTCATCATGATGTAAGAATTTTATGCGTATATGCATTAGGTGAAAACTTAGGCACTTGCTCTCGGCCAACGTAAATTTACTCTGTTGGAACAACAAAAAAAAGTCTTCAATGTAATTACACATATGAGAAAATTAATTTTAACACAAAAAAACCATAACTTATGCATCCCCTAAATCATACACATGTGCGATTGTTAATGTAATCAATGTTGTAACGCACGTCCTTTGTCGACGCAAGGACTCGAAGCTAGATCGTTCAACTCCTGAGAGACCACTTTCTCAATTAACATAGGGCGACGGTTGCTGGGGGAAGAAACCATACAATGTACAGAATGCAGAATATGAGACAAAATGATAATCTTTCACATTATTATAGAATTTAGGATTTAAACACACACACTTTGCGTTTAACAATGAGAAAAATGATCAAGGGTTCTGATATACTGCAGTATAAAAGAGAGTTTAAAGACGCTCTTTGGAAACGGCCCACTGTATAAATAAAAGACAGAAACTCCTTCCCCTGTCAAAATCCAATGATGAAGTGCTAATAATTAATTCAGGAAACATTTTTCCTCCATTAAATAAAAAGAGAGAGAGAGAGGCTTTTTATCCTTTTTATTGAAGTTTCTTTTATGTTGAGAACAGCAGTCCTTGGAGTAAGGAAAGATTGTCAAAAATATGAACGCTGTGGCCAATTCTTCAAATTCCCTTTATGTAATGCGTTGAAATAAAACGAAATTCCAATACTGAAATGTTTAAGAAGCGGGGATTCGAAACTCGAAGCCAATAAAAGACTTGCCAAACTTCACAAACGGCTTTCATTCAAACGCAAAAGTATTTGACGGAAATTTTTCATATCTACGAACTACGTTTCAGTTAAACTGAAGAGTTTGGCGAAAGTGCGTTTTTGTCTATTTTGCCCTATTTAACGTTGCAGATATGGAAATAATAAAGTTCACCCACGCATCTGTTCTTTGCATTTTTCAGTTTCATGTTTCTAAGAAATGCGTTACTTATTTTTTATGCAAATCACAACGTGCTCAGAATCAGTTTTAATTAGGCATTTGCCATTATTTTCAATATAATTATATTTACATTGTTGTGTTCCCAAGCTCTCGAAGCGCTGCCGTTGATTTCTGTTGAGCACAAATCAGGAATTCCCCCTCAATGATCCGTTTGGTCTTTGAACCCACACTAGAGTATACTACACTTAAAAATAAAATATATAATCAAGAATAACTCACAAATTTACATAACTACGTGTTTAGCTTTCACAGTTGACTCAATAATTTAAACAAAATAAAATACGGATGACGTATCTGATAAAATTATTTTAAATATAACTGAAAAATATATAAACTTTCAAAGGACCTATTTACTATAAATATGATCGTTCCCAATATTAATTCCGTTTAACTCGGAAAAAGCCAAATCACATATCAGTTACACCAGTCATTCGGGAAATCAAAATCCTTTTCTAAGCTTAAAATTAGTAACTTCAAGAATTCAGGTCAATTCGAAGTTTATTCCTAAGCTGTAATGACTTTACAAGTAACCTTCTATCGACAAAGGTTCTGTTTACGCTTCAAGAGCTTTTAATTGTAAAAACTTCGATAACCTGTCCCTGTCCGGGTTGGCAATTTTAACAGATGTATTGAGCCGACGCTGGGATTTGAGCCACGGATATGTGAGCTCCTGAACGACCTCTTTACCAATTAAGCTACGTCGACGAGTATATGGGCAGCATATTATCCAGGTTTTTTCGGGAGGGAGGGGGGTAACATTACATCCCCCTTCGCGTTGAGAGATAGAGGTCAGAACTGTGTCCTGGGACATCTCTCTGAACGTGAGTGTTGATGCGGGGTTTTACTCCACCGAAGGACTTAGATAATACGCTGCCCAGGATGCTCGTTGGCTTAGCGTAATCGGTAAAGCGGTGGCTTCGGTCTGACAGATCGGTGGTGCAACTCCAGGTATCAGCGTGTGTTACAGTTCACACCTGAACAATAAACCGCAATCGTTACCACTACCCGTGTTCCAGGCTGTGTCCTGACATGTTTCTGTCTTTCTCTCTCAACGTGGAGGGGATGTAAGGTACCCCCCACAAAAGACTTAGATAATATACTGCCCATATACTCGTCGGAGTAAATTAATTGGTAAAGCGGTTGCTAGGCAGCTGTAGATATGTGGTTTATGTCCGGGCGTCAGCATAGGAAGTTTGTTACAAAGTTTGCGTTATGTTTTTAGTTTTACTTTCGTAGCATACCATAAAGCTCTCCAGAGTTGCTGTCCAAATTGCATTGATTCTATAAGAACTTCAATCACTCTAAAGAGCGAGCTCGAAAGACAAACTTTGCTTATATATAAGTTTTGTTTATCCATTCCAGGCTTAAAAACACATTTGTTGCCGTTTTCCTTAACTTTAGTTGTTTCTGCAATGGTTGTTTGTAATGTTCAGACTGCAGTTACGAGTATGACGTCAGCGCTCACACAAATTGACTTGCGTGATCTAGAGTTAGTGGTTGGGACAGTTAATTACGGCCATTAGTAGAGACTGGACGTCAAGATGCCAAAACATTCGCTGAACTTTACTATGTTTCTACCCATGCTTGAAAAAAGCAATTTACTACTCTAATATCGAACACGTTATGATTTAGCAGAATAACTTTGGATCTCAAACAAAGGGATAAACTTCTCAAAAAAGTTTTTTTTTTTTGAGAAAAAGTTTTTTCTTGTATTTAACTAAATTCATATATTAATGAATACGCTCTAACACCAATGAACTGAATTTTAAAGATTGAGGAATGAGGTTTCTCAGTATGTAATTCAATATTCATGCTTCTAACCTCTTAATGCATATGATTCTACTATCATCAAATTGCGAGGTTGTTCACCAGATATGTATTATTCGACAGCGGTAGAAAGAGTGATAAGCTACTGAGACTTACAAATTTATTAGTTCTTGGGTTGAATTTCATAAAGAAGTGTAATGGCAGAACTATGATAAGCAACGATTTGAACGAAACAATATCTTGAGTGTTTTGTGGATGCTACGTTGCAGCCCATCCAACGGCTCGTCAAACAGCATATTCTTAAGTGTCTGCGATAAGCAAGTAAGAATCCCATGGTGACCTGATCTCTTGTATCAGGGGAAAGTTTGATGTTTATTTAACGCTTTCTTTCATCGAAGATTGTAATGTGTAGGAGGATGTTCTGGCCTGTTAGTATGGAGAGTCAGACGATGATAGAAAATGGAAATTGAAAATATTGCGGCTGGCCTAACGCTGCAAGGGGCGCCAATTTGCGTCGTACAGATGGGGCGGAAATCGTCATCAGCCTCCCTTCGTACTCGGTCGAGTTCAGTATCCGTAGAACTGACAATGGTCACGGGTAAACTGAAAATATGTAACATCTCAAGGTCGATGGTTCTTCTTCTACGCAAACTACTTCCTGAACGTTTGTAAGACATTAGACACGATTAGTGTTGTACAATCTCACAAAATATTTACAAGTCACTGTAAATTCGACCAATGGAATTACACCTGGAAACTTCAATCTGTCAAGATGTTTCGTCAGTTTTACATGATCAGATCGGAATTGCTATGTAATGCCCACCCACAAAAGACTTAAAAATAAGCTTGGACAGACAAGTGTCGACGTAGCTTAACTGGTTAAACGGTTCTCCGGAGTAGAATGTTCCGGGTTCGATTCCCGGCGTCGACAATCAGTAAAAGGCATTCTTTTCAAATGGCGCCAGAGAAGGGATTCACACTGGTGGCCAAGGACCCAACCGTTAGGTCCACCACTCGAGGTCAGGTCGATATCCTGACATCTCTTTTAAGTGGGGGAGGGTGTAATGCCCACCCACAAAAGACTTAAAAATAAGCTTGGACAGACAAGTGTCGGCGTAGCTTAACTGGTTAAAGCGGCTCTCTGGAGTAGAACGTTCCGGGTTCAATTCCCGGCCTCGACATAGGATAAAAGTCATTCTTTAAAGCTATTCCTAACTTTGAGTAATAAGATTACAAGATTTCCAAAGGCCAGCAGTGTATGATTTTATTATCGTGACGACACTACGTTTGGAACGATAACAACTATTGTACCACTCGTTTGGAAAGAGCATCTAGAAGCGTCACGTCAAGAAATTAAATCAATATTGCGCGAAGGTTATGGAAATCTAATTGATTAATTACTCTTTTACTAAAATCCGTTGTCATATGAAACACCATAAAGCAAAGGTTTTTAACTATTAACTTAACTTGAAAAACGCCAAATTAAACTTGAGGAAATGAACTTTATTTGTCCAAAATAATAGCCTGGTTCGTTATAACAGCGTTGATAGATAATCTCCAGCGACACTTGTAGTAGTAAACGAAATTTTCCCGCGAACCAGTGTGGTAAAACTTTAGCTACAAAATCTGAAACGGGCGGCGAAAACTAAAAATAAGAAGGGTGAACAAAATGCCAATCGCCATTAATAGAAATAAGTCATAAGAAATAAGTCATAAGTCATAAGAAATACGTCATAAGTTTTTTCTTTGTTTTTGTTTTACATAAAGGGCTCTTCATTTATAAAACTAGTTGCATGGTGGCTGTCAAGAGATCTTATACATGACAATCAGAATTCATCACTTGGAAAGAAATTGTCCTTTTGACTACGCCGGTATTCTAACCAACGGATTTGTCACCACTAGAGTGGCCGCTTCACCGGTTAAGCTAAGCCGACATGTATTTAGGCAGCTTATTTCCGAAGTCTTTTATGGGGAGAATCTTACACCCTCCCCCACTTTGAGAGAGAGAGATCAGGATACCACCTGACCGCGCGTGGTGACCTAATTAATGAGTCCTTGGCCACTAGCGTAAGTCCCTTTTCGGGCGCCATTAGAAAGAAGTTACCCTTTTGTCGACGACGAGATTCGAACCAACGAATCTATCGTCTCTAAAGTGACCGTTTTACGTGTTAAGCTACGCCGACAGGTATTTAGGCAGCTTATTTTCGAAGTATTTTGTGGGGAGAACCTTAAAGACTGTGATAAATATACTACACCAATTCAAGAAGCCATATTTGCAATTACAAAAATGCAATAGTTAACCATGTTTATACCTAATATTAAAGTATTAGAACACTTGTTGATTAGGATGGACCAGGAGATTTATTGTTCGACCAAGGCAAAGGTTGTTACAACTAGCCACAAAAATGTTCATTCTTTGTCTATGTTAGAGATAGTTATGTAAACTGGGCAAATAACTCTTGTTAACTATTTACATACAAACGTTATACAACATATTGAAACACCTCTATTAATTCTTTGAATATAACAAGGTGTCTTTATAATATATTACAGAGACAATCTATTCTCCAACGTAAAGCGATAGCGATACACAATTTATCCAAAGTGGTAAAATATTCATCTAATATTTGCTGCTCTTGAAGCATAGCGGTTCTGTTATCATACTACAAATCGCAAGAATTCGTTTTATAATCCCCTTAAGCCATTTTCAAAGAATATGCTATACTTTCATTCAATAGAGTGTCTGTACTTGCATCACGACAGCGTTTGATTGGGCGGTCCCCAACCTGGAACAGCAGAGCTCCACGCGAAGAGGTCTACCGTCCCAAGAAACTTAGCAATAAAAGAGTAATAATCATCGGTGAGAAAGGATCCCTGTAATAAACAAAATAATGCCTTCATGAAAGTGCTATTACTATCAATATAAATAACGGTAAGATACGTGATACCATGATACCATCGCTAAAAAGGAGCATTGTTTTGCAGCAATC
>JJRW01S0006360.1:119230-130188 GCA_001188405.1 Loxosceles reclusa | reverse complement strand
AAAATAAGGTACCCAGTTAGCCCGTCGGCGTGGCTTTGAAAATATTTAGAGACTCATTTATCATTGCAATTCAGAGTATTTTTGTTTAGTTAAACATGACAAGCGTTCTTGCAAAGTACGAAGTTTCGGAAGTTCCTTTTTAGATGCTGATAAATGTCAGTCTAGCAATTCAGATGTTACTCTTGCGAATACTCAGGCTGTACCTTCTTGATCAGACATTTCCGTTGCAACGCGTAATGGTACATATAAATTTTACAAGCAGAGTTTCTGCTGCACTTACCTTTGGGAAGAGCTCACTACACTACAGGGATTTTATCCCTAAATACGATTTTGTAACTTTCCTGTATGTCTCAAAGGAAAATCTGCACATCAAGAGATACCATAAGAACGGCGGCTAAAGTTCTGTGCCGCATTCAGTGGAATAATCAGTTATTCTCTGGTTAATTGTACTTTTTTTTTTACAGATAATGTTTGTGCCTCATTTGTGTACATATTTTAATTGCAGGAAATTTCAAAATGCATGAAATAAGGCGGGATTGGTCAAAGATTTCCTATACCTCTATCTCTTAACAAGTAATATGACACCTGTGATAGAAAAATTTATTCACCATTAGTTAGTGGAGCTTCCACGAGCGGCGATTATAGCTGCGACCGTCCGGGGTATACTCTCCACAAGCCCTTGTACTATGAATAGCAGTATTTTTTCCACTGGACTTGAAGTGGTCCCTTCCCAGATTTCGGACGGCTGTGCCACCCCAACTCGTCTCATGTTCTCGATAGGATTAAGGTCAGGGGTCTGATATGGGCAGGTCAGACCATTCGATTAATGCCATTGTCGCCATTCCAAGCCATGATGGACGTAGCAATGAGAGCTGGCGTTGTAGGAGAAGTAACATGGGTCCACCCCGTAAAACTGCAACAACGTAGGAAGCAGTCATCCAAAATGGTGCGGTAGGCCACTGCGTCGATCGTACCAGGAATTGCGACCAAGGGTCCAAACCATACCAGGAGAAATACCACCACAGCAAACTGCACATCCGCCGTACTTCACTGTGGGCACAACACATTTCGGCAGGAGGTGTTCTCTAGGCTGACGCCAGACCCTGGCATCACAATGATAGAGGGGTGAACCTTAATTTGTCGCTCCAGAGAACCTGTTTCCACTGTTCAACGCTTTATTGTCGACGTTCTTTACCACGTTCGACCGCGCAGTGCTGCTGGACTTGGTGATGAAAGGCTTGTGGGCGGTAGCACGTCCATGAAAAACCAGAAAATGGGCTTCCCTACAAAGTATTTATCGAAATACTTCCGGATGCCTGTTGAAACTCATCGCAAATGCAGGCCATCGATTAAGTGCGATTCTTCGGAATTTCTCCGGACAGCACCTGTCGGTCTAACTCAGTTTCATGGGTCTGGGCACAGTCCGACACTCACCGCGTATCTTCCCCTTGCTAATCACCTAGGCCACTGCGCACCGTGCTTCAGCTGGCTGGATATGTCATGTTTAAAAAGGCAAAATAAATCATCCATGGCACAGCATTGTTGGAACCATATTAGTCTTTAGTTTGCTTTCTCAAACGTTAAGATAATCTCCCTGGGAACCGGACACTTTAGAAGCTTTCGCCATCCATTCCCTAAAGACTTCTCTAATGTAGCCACGTCAACACCAGTCTTCCCAGTGCATGGCTTTACTTAATTCACATCCTTAATCGCAAGATATATCCTTCCGCCTCATATGGCGTGACCGGAGCCACCGCACAATTACACTAACTCCTTCCGCGACACGAAAGAGCCTTGTGACCAAAGCAGGAACAACCTCAAATCGTGACACTACCAGACGTGGATCTGACGAGAGCAATCGACCGTTATTGCCGAAACTAGCCACCATGCTTATTCCACATATTGAACAGTAAAAGACGTTAAGTTTTCCTTGAATACGACTCTGCCATTTCTGCGATACCCGAAGATTTCTCGGAGTGCTGAATTACGTGGCATTTTGCGTGCGACTGACGGCGTTTTCCACATGTTGTTTAACAGCGACGGGCGTGACGTGTACCCGGATCGCACCTACCGTCGTTTGCAGGGGGTGTTTAATTACTTGATGGTACGGTAGTGTATAGTTTTGCGTAGAATAATGTGCGAATACTGTTTAGACACCTTTCACATATTTATTACATCCCACTATACTTTTGCATCGATGCCAGAGGCATGAATATTGTACTGCTTCAGTTTTTTTTCTTTATGAACTTAGACCATGCTATATAGAAAACAAGAGAAGGTGAAGACAATCACCCCTTCCGACAGGGACTTAAACTCCTTACCATGACCAGTACCGAGGTGCCCATGAATAGTTGGAACTCTGTACTAGCCTTCCGTCTTTCCGTGAAACAATACGATAAACAACCATAAACATACAACTACTAAGAATACCACTCAGAACTTTGCTAAGATACATTCCTTTTAGACTTTACATTTGTTTATGCAGTTGTGTGTAACCAGAAATACGAGTATACACGTGACCGGTCAGCGAAGTTAATTGGAAAAATGTTAGGCGCAAACATCGAAATCTCAACGTAAAATGCACTGCCACCACGATTTAAATTTCAGAAAGCTGGGGGATGCAACTAAAATTCCCATACAAGAGTTAAGTCAACAAACGCGAAATAAACATTTTCAGCCAAGGAAGTGTCAGTACGACACTGAAGACCAGATGTTGCAAATTATCTCCTACAGAAGTGTCAGTATCTACCGAATCTAGTCCACAAATGAAGTCAGATGTTCAGTGAATAAAATTTTGAAGAGTTTAAATACGTAATTAACTTTGAATTGTTTACTTAAAAACCGATTACGGGATATTTGAGGTGTCATACCTGGGACTACAGCTAAGTAAAATGGGAAGTCTGAAACTTTCGAGTACAGGCAGGGAGGCGGAAATTGTTTTTACGGACGCTTGTACCACAAATAATTTTCAGAAATAACTTCTATCGAGCTATTTCGATCTTTAATTAGGCAGTTTTAAAACAGATTAACATTTAACTGAAAATTTTAGCTTTGTTTTAACATTCCTTTAAATGCCCAGAGATACTTTTCTTTTTGTTGAACAAGGTGTGATCCGATTTCCAACAAAGACCTTGACAGGAAAACAGTCACGTAACTGGGCGAAATTTGAAGCACTGAAGCATATGAAATTTGCATTTTCATAGCTTTAAGTCGTAAATTATTGGTAGACAGATTTCAAATAAGTTTTCTTGAACAAAAATTTTCCAACGCATTTCATTACACTTGCTTTAAGTTTTATCTCTATGTCTGTCATACTTATCGTTCCCTACAGGCGGCAATGTTATTACATTTGGTTTAGTTTGTTCAATTTGTCTCCCATTTCCAACCGAAAATTCCAAAAAAAAAACCAAGATCGTTTTGAAAGGTCTCTTTTCCAACTTCAGTAATGGCGACCTAACTCCCAAACCCACTTTGTTAAACGGACCTCGTTCTAATGCTTCCTATGACGTCATTCCGCTAACCGCCTCGAAAGTAAAATTTGTTCTTCCAGAGCACACACAATTAGGAAGTCACCAAAAGCACTTTTAAGCATAAAATTGCTCAATAACCGTGAAGTTCCAACATCCGGTTCATTTATTTACCCAGCGAGATAACTGAATATGTACGAGTCACCACCTCACGAGAGCCTAAAAATAGGAAGGTAAAACTCCTTTATTTTAGGGCGAAATAAAAGGGATTTAAAAACCTAAAACGGAACTTATTTTGGTAGTATCTCGTAACGTCACAGAAAGGCAAATTAACTCCCTAGTCGATTTCATTTGGTTATTTGAAACTTGTTGGCACAAGGTGGTGTAAAGACCATGCTGTGTCAAACGAGATTACCGAACACTAAATGGCCTCTGGCAACTCTTGGGGTGACACGGCCGCAGCCCCCTTCTCCGTAATCACCAAGGTGAGGTCCTCAGAGGTACTTTTCTAGTTGAAAAACACTTGAAACTATGGACTTTAAAGGTGCATAGATGGCATTAACTGGGAATTTTTGTAGAATATTTGAATATTGAGATTTTTTCGGAGCTTACTACATTGCTAGAGTATTGTAAGCAAGGATACACTTGAAAGTTGATTTCGTTTTGAAGTATGTTCCGAGTTAACAGCTAAATAAGTAAAATACACTAAACAATAAATAAAACTAGGTAAAAAAAATCCGTTATTGAGTTTGTCTTTTCTGTTTAAGCCTGTATCAGGTTCAAATGCCAAACGTATCTTATGGAGATTCCCGCTATTGAAGCTAGGCAGCTTCCGAGATTGAAGCTAGACATTTAAATATTGTCCGATGTTTCAAGATGACCGCAAGCCTCTCAACCAAGGAAGCACGACAGTCACTTAAAATTTGTTCAAAAACGTCCACATCACGAACTAGGAAGAGAACACTATTCATTTTCAACGCTGAATACGGAACATACTAGAAAATGTCCTTAGAGATAGCTGGGCAACAGAAAAGCGAGTTCTACTGATCCATCAGATGCAATATTTTAGCATGAAGAATGTAGAACGAAAAATGATACACTTGCACACTTAAGAAAAAATGTTTATTAAAGACCCAACTGGCGAGTACAATGTTATTCGCTTCACTATAAAACAATAAAAGCCTCGTTGGGGTTAATGGAACAGCTAATATACAAACAATGTACAAAAGGGGGGATATGTACCTCGGAATATTTACTGCGGTGTAACGAGGATGTCTAAAAGTCCAAGAAGGTTGAGGAGGTAGACCATTTTAGTACCTGTTTAAAAATGCGTAGAAGTAAAAAGTATTCAGGTAACTTTTACAAACATTGGGATTAGAAACATTTAAAAGCTTTTAAAAATTTGAAATGGAACTGCCATTCTAAAATCATGACGTACTGCAAAAAAATGTTTTATTTGGAATGTTATGAAGGCAGTTTTAAAAAACCGGCGAGTGCACTAAGCAACTCTTTTGGCCTACCATAAATGCTTTTACGAAACATTCTAAAATTTCGAAAACGTTAGTAAAAACAGTTTAAACACACTTCAGTTTAAAAGTAACGTGTAAACAGCGTGTACAAAAAGTTCCGACAAACACTAAAAATAAACCTTTAAAAATTCTTAGAAATCGTGAACACTGAGCAATTTTCAGGATAAATAGCTGGATTCTCGTAGCTGAAGACTGACGCTCGTTACTTCATAGCTACGTGAAACGATAAAGTGATGTATAAATACATGAAATCTGGCGTTTATACGTAGGTATGTCAATACGTCCAAGTTCAGGCAAACTTATGGTCGTGGGATCTGCCACGAGAGGTACTTATTATCTGGCTAAGGATCTCGACCAAGGGTCGAGAAGTCCAGAAATTGTTCGATATATGTTCACTAAATGACTCACACATTTTAAATAGAGTTGGCAGAATGTCACTCCGATTTCTCTATAGTCGTCCGGTGCACAACTCCGTTGCTGTGACCATTGGCCACTGTACCGTTCATGTAACCATTTTCTACGGGTTTTTTCTGGTAACCATTGGTGACGCCATTGCAGTAAGCATTTGTTTTCACGCTGCCATTGGTATACCCGTTCGTCGCGTGTTTACCATTAGCATATCCATTTGTGACACCATTTTGATGCATCTTGGCTTGAAGTAGTTTCTTCCCGTACGTGTTCTTGTAGAAATCTGCGAAAAGGAACCAGAAGAGCACGGCATGGAATCCAATCCACCACATGAAACCTCGGGGATAATTGCATTCCCGGAACAAAAGTTGGAAAGAGTGCACGAATATAGCAATGAACTGTACCTGCAGAAATTAAAAAAGAAAATTAGCACGGAGTTAGAGCTTCAGAAACATTTGAACGAGTTATTAACAGTATTTCGGCGTGCATTCGCCAGTTACCTGTAAGCTCACTGCAGTGACTATCGGTGAAGTTTCACAATAAGGACAGTAAACGCAGGAGTACGACTCTCAGAAGCCGAGTATTTCTGGTAATCAAGTTTTATTATGTAAACAATGTGCATCCATTTAGGAAAATTTCAAAGGCGGCGTCTGTTGATTTCATTTCACTTGCCCTTTATCCCAACCTCCTTCAGACTGGTTTTACAGGATTTCTTCCTTGCAGCAGACATCTTGCTGTTTCACGTGCATGTCGCCATTACCGAACTCTTGGCTAAAGACTATCAGTTTTGCTACATTTCTGACCATATTGGACTTTCTGGGAACGAGGCAGCAGAAGGAGCAGCAAAATGTTTCAGAATAGAAGTTAAATCGCTTTCATAAAAATAATCCTGTTCGGGATAACTTCGCGAAGTAACATTAAAAAGGAAAACATTTTGATGCAGTTATTAACTGCAAAATAAGGCAGTAAGTTCATACAGTGGATCACGAAAATTAAAAATTTAAGTTTATAATTCATTCTGCTGTTTAAAGAAATTAACAGGTTGGTTAGTGGATGTTTGATGACACAAAACCTGTCAAGGTCTTCCTATTATTGAAAAGTAGGACAAACGGGACGAAGATAAACATAAAACAATCACAGATGGAAACAATGTCTTACGTAAATAAACTGGAGTTATCTAACTACACAAAGGAAATTAATAGGTTTCAGAATCGAATTAGCACAAAGAACCTGTCGAGATCACTGCCAAATGTACAAGGTAATTACGGAATACTGGACCTTAAGGATGCTAAGTTGGTTCATTCATAATTTAAAATGGCACAAGAACCTGGGAAGACCATGCTGTACAAAACAAAAATTTTAAGTACTAAATGGCTCGGGCATCTAGGGGACGCTACGTCACTCTCCGTACTTTCCAAAAAACGTGAACCCCTAAGTGAAGGATTTAAAGTCACTGTTCACCAAAAAGGTGTTTCATGACAAAAACCAGAAAAGGTCTCCGAAATATGATAAACTTGGTTACCCCCTCCCCCCCCAAAAAAAACATGAGGTTAAATTTATGATGGCAGAGATTTCTGGCTATACAGTGCCAGCATTTACTTATTCATTATACAGTTGGGATAATGCATTTTTACGAGTTTAAATATATATCACAATTAAAACGAAAATTACCATTTGAAAAGCGGTCATGTATTTCTTCCACCATAAGAATCTGTTCATCTGAGGTCCAATAGCTGCCAAACCATAGTAGAAGTACATAACAATGTGCACTAAGCTGTTGACGAAAGCAAAAAAGGTACTGTGACCACCTGTGAATGGAGAGAAATTTTAAAGTCATTTGATGTACCACACAAGACAGCACTAAACATAACTTATACAAGTAAAATCTGCCTTTTGTAATTGTGAATGGCGTTACTTTCGTCCATTGCTAAAAGTTGACTAACTCTCATTGCAAAGTTTAATGTCACAAGACCTGAAAAAGCCATTCGGTGCCAAACATAGGACAAAGCAGTAGCAAGATAAATGAAAGATGACAAACAAGCACAAAAGGAAACTTGCGTGTACCCATGTAAGGCACAGCCCCGCTGCACAAACCTGTCACTGCGAATGAACTTCGCATAGATTGAAATTAACACTAAGCATTTTACACAAGACAAGGAAACTGGAGTTACGGCCGAACTACAAACTGCCTTAAAGTTTGTGTGAGTGACAGCATTTAACCAGGAAGTACTGACAGAACGAAACAACGGGAGCAGTGGCGGTTTTTCCCGTCGACGGAAAACGTCTTTCGTGATTAATATTGATATTAAAATTTTATTTGTTGATTGGAAGTAAATTAACCTTCATTTTAGTAACAAGGTTTTATAGAATTTGGTCGGTTGAGTGAAATTTAATAGCATATATAATAGCATAAAAACTAAAGGCCATGTGCCAAACACTAAATGGTTCAGGCAACCTTGGGGACGCCATCTTTCTCCCCGTACTCTCCAAAATATGAGCCAGAGGGAATGTTTTTGGAAGTAAAAAATCTACACGTGAAATTTGAAGCTTCGTAAGACAAAATGCCGAAAAATATAATTTTAGGGCTTATTCAGTAGATAAACTCTTGTTCATAATAAAAGAGCGGTGGGAAATACCTATCACTAAACCAAGAAAGCGCAAACAAAGGAACTACGCAGTTACTCACGTTGCGGTTAAAACGACATATTCCTAAAAATTTGCGTCTAATTTTGTAATGAAAGAATTTTAAGTAAACTTATGCTAGAAGAGTTATTCACTGTCTGCGACGAGTGTGAAAGTATGAAAAATGTGAAAGTGAGGGAGATAAAATGTTAAAGGAAGACTAAATAACCGGACGAATATTCGCAGGTTAACTTTTTTTTAGCTATAGGCCCCGAGGTTTTTATAACTTTTAACGTAATTAAATTTAACAGCAAATATCCTCCATTAGCATCGTGGAAAGCTTTAACTCCTTGCTCCAAGCTATGAAAATTTCAAACACGTTGAAAATTGATTTCAGTGATCTGAGAATCCTTTGATTGCGGTAAAACTGTCCTTTACGTACCTTAAGGAAGAAATTCCGCTGGGTCAAGTCGCGCGTTCTAGAGTAATAGCTTATTTCCAATAGTAAGTTCGCTTACTGTGTAAGACTATGGTTGTTACATTAAATTTCTACCAATGTCACGAAACCTGAAAAGGTCATTCTATGACAAGCGTTATAAACCTAGGACAAACAGCAGCAAAATAAAACTGAACAAATGAAAAAACAAGCACAAAAGGAAACTAGTCTAAAGTCAACCTGTGTGAGGAAGTCTGTCCCAGAACAGTTGCCAGTGGTCACAGGGCTTGAACGAATTTCCAGTCATTGAATGGGACAGGCCTGCAGATGACTTCGTAGCACGGTCTGTAGCCTCGTTCTCGGGAATATCGACGTGTCCCGGAATCTAGCAAAATCTGATCTCCACGAGTGCGCAAAGTAACAATGATGAGGAACAACACGAGTCTTATGCTGCAGAGAAACGAGCCTTTAATGCACCGAGTCCAGTACACAGGTCCGTAGTAGAGAAACAATGCGGTCCAATTCCAAGGAGATAGAATGAAGAGCTCGGCAGTGAAAACAGATGCCTGTGCAGGAAGGTGGACAGCAAGTGAAACAAGTACAGCACATCATAGCCGATCCAACGTATTTCGTCCCATAAGCAAGATTGAAATATGCTGGGAATACGTGGCACGATGTGCAAGGTAGAACTGCACATTTTGAACTCGTGAAGTACTGCAGTTGGCAAACCGATACAGGTCGAAGCAAAATGAAGGCTGAAAAACACTTCCACGATGCAGTTCGAAGCCACAAAACTCCATGCAATGCCGTTGATATTCATTCCCAGTTCACCGAATAACGAACGCATCTGAATGCCGAAGTAGAAACGCAAGGCGGCCGTGCATTAAAGTGACTACATGGTCTGGTGCGGCTATAAGTTTCATTGCAAATGTTTACGATCATCCGTATACTACACGACGAATACTAAATGCATCACACCAGTGTCACAGGAAGTCCCCGCCGTGCGGAGAGTCCCACGGGACCATTTGAAAATTTTATTGACTTACTGCAAGATTGTATGATTTTTGAACACATCTTGCGATGTAATGCAATTTATGTATTTAGTGTCAAAGTAACTACGAATTGAAAATAACCAGGCAGACTGATCTGAGGTTCTGCAGAGTGCAAAACTACAAATGTAAATTTTCAAAAATTTGACAACACTAACAGTGGCATTACATTGGAAAGTTATTCCGAGAATTTGAGGGAAAAGTGCTAAATTAAACTTTCGGAGAATTTGCCGAATATGAACTTTGTCACTCCAGAGAAAACGTAGGAATTAAGTTTTTCCTTCAGTATTTACAATTAAAAAGATATCTAGATTAAGAAAAAAAATTTAGATGCAAGATTGGTAGTTAAACTCATTATCAGAACTGCATGCACTCGGCATTTAGATTCTTGCTGTTGTAATTATATTTGCAGTTTATTTAAGTTTCAATTAGTTTTCAACCTTTTTTCAGTGAGGCTTATTTCTCTCAAAAAAACAAAAAGGTATTTCCCAACGACAGTTACACTGAAAAATGTTCGTGAAGAAATTTTAGCAATAATTACACATCTGTGTCAAATAGCTGTCTACACAAGGGCTTGGAGTTTAAATTTTTGCTACAACAGCAAATTTCATTCTTGAAAAATTTACTTCATTGCTAGTTTTCATATCAGGAATATTTTCTTATAGGTACACATGGTTATTCAGCAGATTCAGCAGCACCAATAACTTTAATCGCCAACACGCTAAATTTTTGTATCGATCACAAGTACTCAAACTAATGTAGTTAAGTACAGCAAAACATCTAAATTCATAAACTAAAAACGGAAGAAACGTAGCTCAAAACACTCGTTAGGTGGCCCTGCTCTCAAAAGAGGAACAAAATCTGAGGATTAAGATGCCCATTCGAAAAATTTATCGGCGGCTCAGTTTTGCGCTACTCCACCGCCTCTTGCACAAACTTAATGAACTAGTTACAGGAGGTTGGTTGGATAATTAATGACGTAAGAATCTGGAAGTTCATTCGTTGTGTCGAACAATGTTTCAATATTTCTGGTATTAACGACGTCACCCGTACTTCTATAGGTTTTTTTTTTTATTAAGATAACTAGAATAATTTAAGGATAAGTCAGGATGTCTTAAAAATGCAAATTTGAAGCGTTCTGGACAAGGCTTTAACAAAAATTCGAGAAAAGTTATACATTGATTTGGTACTTACCAGGAGTGAATTTAACGCCCCACCATACGCTCATTGGCATGATTCCGTGGTGTATTACATGAAGTGTTGAAATGTGACTAAATTTTTTCCTTAATACGAAGAAAATCTGAAAATCAGAAAACTTGTGTAAACTTCAGCGAAACAATTATAAACTTTCTTCCTTAATTCAAGTAGCTACGAAAAAACGCAAATATTTTGCGTGATTAAATTAATTTAAACAGCCAATAACAACGTTAGACATTTTTTGAAACAG
>JJRW01S0006360.1:98758-114638 GCA_001188405.1 Loxosceles reclusa | reverse complement strand
AAAAAAGTGAAAGGTTTTTTCACTTCAGTATATCGTAAACCATTCGCTACGTGCCACCCTCTACACGTGAGATGTTTCCATCTCCGTAAACAAAACATCGGAGATTGTTTTTATGCATTGGGCCATAAGTGTTTTAACAGTTGCTTTGAGGAATTTTACTTTACAACCCGTCGCCCATAAAAAGTTTACTCCCCATCATTGATTCTACCTTGAAAAAACTTCGAAAGCCAAACGTGGAGATTTCTCTTGTACCCGATTCGAAACACTTGTACCAACATCATGACTTTACCATGCTTCCCATAAGTCATTCCACTCCCAACATTCTAAAAAAAGTTGGCTTCCTCCGTAGCATTCACACCCCATGTAAAAAAATTCAACTACAAAAGATCCCTTTCGGCTACAAGTTTGGGGAAATTACATAATTTCGCGTGAATGCCATTTATTCTATATAGGCCAGACGAAAAGAACATCCGGGCACCACTTTTTGGAACAATGTCAAAAACAAGAACTTAAATCTAGTATCGCGCAATACTTTTGGGAACTAAACCAAAGATTCAATTTTCGTTCACCAGAAATATTTCTGGCCCACAATTCCTTAGAATTACATTCTAGAAAGTCCATCAACGTGAACTACTTTATTGAACGACCCGAAATCCATTCCACCCATGAGCACAGCTTAAAATTTCTTGGTAAGAATTCAACATGTTGGCAACAAGCGAAAAACCAGTTCTACCCGAGACCTCCGATGAACAATGGATTATTCATAGTTTTGAAAAGTCGGGCAGAGACCTGACAAAACTCTCTCGACTATAGTTCTGTGCAGTAACGTGCACAAGTACCTCTATAATATACTGCAAGATGAATGTAGTTGGCTGTTTGAAGTATAACAGCACAAGAGCCCGTGTAGGTCAAGCTGCGTGAAGTATTACGAACAAGTAAAAAATAATTAAAGAACTAAAATAGAAGCATTAAAAAAGAAAATAAAATAGAAACTACATATAAAAGTTCGTTACACAAATAAATGGAAAAACTCTTCGAAAGGTTAATCACATGGTTGGAATGTCAAACACGAGCCGTAAGAACGAATTTTATAAAAGCAAGGTAATTAACAAAAATAGTGAGGAGAGAATGGCAAAAAGGACGTGAATGCTTCTTACTCTTACCCAACAAGATAAACCTTCATTGGGCACATGTAATTCACCCATGGAGACGGGTCAGTAATACTAACTCTAGGAGTGAAGGGAGTCACTAAAACAAGCTCGAGTTCATACAGCTTATTGGCCACTTGGTTGCCCCAAGAACGCTGTCAACTACTGGAAAGATGTACGTGAATAACAGGCTTCCAGGCGGTATATAGGAACGTCCGTCCGATAGACGATCTGCAGCAGACTCCGCGATTCGGTCTGCTGCATTGTTCCCAGAAATGCCAGCAGAGCAAGATTGGTTCACTGGAATTTAACGGCAAAGGACCTCTGAAGGTCATGCTATGTTACACACAAGGTAATTACGGTACACCATAGGACTGTAGCACCTTTAGAAAAGCCGTCAGTTTCCGTATTCGCCAAAACTGAGCACGAGGGAAGCAAGCAAAACCGGATATCAAGCTCTTGGATCATCTGCAAGAAAGCTTGCAAAACATCTAGTCTGAATAGAAAAAGGTAATTTGAAGTTTAAATCAACTGAAGCTGCTTTTGTAGTTATATGTACATTGCGATTGCATTATAAATTTGGCTACCAAATACTCAGCTTCAAATCGTGGAGTATTAAAAATGAAACTGCAATGAAACTAAATTGAGATGCTCAGTTAAGTCTTAAGACTGAAAGAAAGCGTATTTTAAGTGTAGAACTAAGATTTCTAGTACATTGGTATAGCTTTGTAAGAATTTTGATTAATCGCGTACTTACGCAGCGAAGCAAGCACAAGAATCTTAATGGTTCCATGGAGTTAATTCAATCTAAGTTGGGCCACTTAAAACCAACCGAACTTGTGCTATCACGAACTTTTAAAACTGCGATAGGACACACCAAAAGGAACGATGCTCGCAACAGTATTAATTTTACTTCCGTGTAAGTACATATCTACTTATCCTTTAACAGTGAAAAGACTAATTTACTGTGTTGCGCAATTCCATTTGCATCAAAGTAGTTGCTCAAAGTACCCGCTGAGTTCGTCGTTACACAAGCGGCATTGGCGGATGAAGGTTTTCACTTACACTTGGCGTTTTTCATTTTTTCTGCAACAAATTCTCGCAACAAAATCTATTTCACATGTATCTCTCACACAGAAACTTCACAATACACCGCCTAGGACATGTATTAGGGAGTACTTGGCCTCAGTGGAGTGGTTAATAAATTTAATGGCACAGGGACCTATAAAAGCTATATCGTGCCAAACACAAAACGTCTCCGGATCTTGGTAACACGTCATTTTCTATACTCAGCATAAAGGTGAGCCAGTAAGGGTCCTCGATGGGAAAAATGCTGGGGTCTCATCAGATGCATAAACCACGTCCCGCTGCGTGGTGGCGGAATACCTTACAAGAAAACGGGAAACACTTCAGGAACACGCACAGCTGCACCGGTCATGTGTTCTCAAGAGGTAAGTAGCATCAGGCAATTCCCAAGGATACCCACTCTGGTGGATTTGATCTTAAACCCCCAGCATGCTTCTTGCGATTCGAAAGTCTCTTTCGCGGTAAACGTGTCCTCACTGCATAATTACGAATTATGCGGATCAAGAATGTTCACCTGAAGCATCCACCTAACAAAGTCGAGACCCGGCATGAATAATCATTCATTTGAATCTTTGTCCCTATGCACGCAGAAGTAATACATCCGTGTCTCATGCACAACATTCCACACCCAATTTTGACAAATCCACTTCGGGTGTCCATAGCTAGTGTACTGTGAAAGCAGCTGCTGCAAATCGTTGCAAGACACGTTCTTCTGGTGTTCGCAGACTCTACAGACTAAACGTTCAGTATTCCGGAGAGCCAACAGTCAAATGCACGCAGTGTGCCATCAGCACGAAATGTAACACGAGGTACGTGTACAATACTTGCTTTGTCTTACCTTCCCCATCTGCTTGATGGTACATTACATACATATCTACCAGTTTCTCAGGTGTGCAGTCCACCATGCACTTCACGAATATACCTAAAGTAGAGTGCAATTATCAGAAATTGCTATGAACAGATTCGGCTACGTTAAAATGCTTTGACTGTCATCTTTGATCAGCTGATCTGATTTTCATCTTTTGCTTCTCCTTCGCCAATTGTAAATACTTTATTATGCTGGATGTTTTTCGAACTTATTTATCAGGGAAGCTTCAACTTTACATTTCATCCGCAGTGAGCAACCAAATTTCAAGTATGTTATTTTTCTTCTGGACAAGGTCTCTAATATAGAAATTTCGAACAATTAGTTCTGATTTCATGCAGTAATTCAAGAAAACTTCGGAATAAGAATTAATACTAAATTTGCGTTCTGACTACGGTCACAACGTCAGAAGTTCTCACTACGAGTAGAATGCAGCCCTAGGTTCCACATCAAATACTGTTAGGCTTGATGTATACTATACCCTATTTTTGAAAGCTATACGGTCACCCTACAGTTTCTTTCTGAAGTAATATCTTAAACTAAGCAGTGTTGTGGCCTGTCAAAATAATTGAAAACATCACCTACAGTAAGCTAATTTAAGCCATCGTTAAATTGGCCGTATAGGCGAAATAGAGGCAATTTGTTTCACACAATTGTTTTTCAAAACGAGCCAGTTACCAAGATGGTGCAGCATTAAGGAATTAGGTTAGCGCTTCATTAAGGTTGAAGTAATAAAGCGATTTATTTAGATTTAAGGGTAAATTAAGTAGTGATTTAAGAGCTTATGCTTACCGCTGTTGCATCTGGGTTCTCAGAATAGTCTACTGGCTGGCACTTCCAGTTGTATTTTCCAAACCATCCGATTGCCCCTAACTGAAAAAAAAAATAGTTTCAGTACACGTTCTGCTGAAATAAGTAAAATCGTACAAGACTTCTGCGGTAGCTACTTTACCTTGAGAAATATGTATGTACTGATTATGACCATGGCGAAGTTGTACAGTATCATAAGCCATCTAATGTTTAGTGGAGGCCGGTACTTCATTATTTTCGGGCCGATGACTTTGACAAAGGCAACGTACGACAAACAGATGAAAATAGTCTGCAAAGGACTCTTCATGAAAAGCCAATTCTGCACTCTCGGATCTGGAAGAAAATTTTCAAATATAATTGACAGAAATTACTTATTACTGTTTTGAAATAAAGTACTATTTGAAGGTGTTGAAGTAGTTAACTTTCTCGTGAGGATTCACATGGCGGAACTAACGGTACAAAATTGATTATGTAATTCAGCTTTTATAACACGCAATTCTACTCCATAGAGAACGCAATCGAGTCACGAGAAGCATATACAATTCTGGTAACATTTAACAATTTGTAGGAGTCAATCGGTCAGGTTCTTTTGATCAATTCAGCACTAAATCGTGCTACTGTATAGGCATGATCAGGAAAATCTAGGACGGGTTAAAGATTTAGGGGTGGGGGTTGGTTGAGGTTTAATGGCACTAAACCTGAAAGGGTCATTCAGTGCCAAACGTAAGACAAATAGGAGCAAGACGGGACAAAACAGTAAAACACAAGCACAAAAGGAAACAGAAAACGGCAAATGTGTACCCGTGTAAAGGCACAGCCTCACAAAGTGCATTCTGCACCAACCGGTGTTCATTAATTCACCCCGTACTGGATGATCTTAGCTCCAGTGGAGAATCATTAAGCACATTGGGAAACGTGACAATCTGTAAAACACGTGATGAATGTGCACAAATGACTGGCTGGTATTGGAGGTTTAAATGGCACAAAAACTGAAAGGCCATTCTGTGACAATTTGAACACGTACAAAACAAGCACAAACGGAACAAGATGGCTCTTGTAACAATGGAAGGTACAGACGAGCGTCAAGTAAATACAAGTAAGGTGACAAAACTAGCACATGACAAAAGGTAAAAAAATCAATTAAAGCAAAAGTTAAGGTTCGTGACACATATGGCGCGAAATGTTTTAAAATTGTAAAATTGTGATAGAATAGTATGAAGGCCCAAATACATGAAAATTGAAAATCTGAAGTAGAAGAGACCTAAAAGCACGGCAATCAATGAAAATGTGTTCAATGGATGAAAAAGTAAATGGCAGATGGAAAGATGTAGGTGGCTCATCGCCACGCAATAGGAACTCATGGGTGCCACGCAATAGGAACTCATGGGTGAAGCGTAGATACGTAGCCGAGTATCATCTTCCAGTCTATAACGGCAAGAAATGCACAGCTAGTTCACAACTATAGGTTGTACTGCATGCAGCTTGTTCGCAATCTGTCCCAGAAATCTTTCCAGCGATCATGCAGACTGGCGCGAACAACGGGTTTCATGCCAGCAAATGGAACAGGCATTCGCAGACGGATGATTTCGCGGTACGGTCTGCAGCCTCGTTCCCAGGAATGCAGCCAATTCCCAGAATCAAAAGAACTGATGTCAAAACCACGATCATGCAAATCACGCAAACCCCTAATGATATGGGACAACACAGGATGAGGTATGTTGCAGAGACAAGTGCCTGCAAAGCAGCCCGAGAACACAGGTCCGTAGCATAGAACAACGACGAATGTGTTCTAACGCCAGAAATAGTGAAGCTCTGCTGTGAAAATCTACGTCTGTGCAGTAAGGCGGTTTGCAAATTAGTCACTGTTGGGAAAATGTTTCCACTAATGAATAGTTTCGTTTCAGACGTAATCTATGTTTAATTCAGACTTTCGTTCACCTTAACGTTTTCAAACAACGCCGTGCCTTCTAGTGCAGATACCTTTCGATGCACCAAACGGGGCAACTTAGAAAAAGAACGTGTAGTAAAGTGGAATATTATAGAGTAGTGTATTGGAAACACTAACACATGAAGCAGAGCACTGTTAGAGCTTTCTTCGAAGACCCGCTGGTAAAATTTAAATTTCCATGGTTGAGATTTTGCTCCCGGCGGCCCCACCTACCATAGCTCTGCAAGGGGACGTGCAACTTCCGGGCTATAACCAGGAACTATACAATCATGAGCGGCCCGGCATGAAGGCTAACCAAGCCGGACCCACACTATCAGTTGAACCCGATCCTGGGGTACTGCCAATTCCTCCGCGGACCAGCCTATTGTGTCAGTTGGGTAACGCGACAAGCACCCTCCTAGCTGAAGCCGGAGCCAAAGCAATGTATCGGAGACAGTATCGCCTCTCAATTGCCAGGATTTCTATGCCAGCGACACGGATTGCTGTACATGGCAAACGTGCAGTCACGCCGTTGTTGAAAACGGAAGCCCTCTAAACGTAGGGTATAGTCGCGCTGGCCGAACCTTGGAATAAAAACGAGGCAATAATACATGGATAACACCAACACAATTTACGATATCGCAAAGTAGGCACAAGAACCAAAATGTGAACTGATAAATAAATAGGGAACATGATGAAATAAAGAATGTTGGTTAATTGGTGTTTAATGTCACAAAACCTGAAAAGGTCATTCTGTGCCAAACGTATAATAAAACAAACGGAACAGGAAAGCAAACGAGCATAAGAAAAGTCTCACATGCACTAGTGTAAAGAACAGCCCCCAGAGGGGCAAGCTGCATAAACTTCTATTCACGAATGCAATTACGTGGGCGATCTTCAGCTTTGGGGCGACACCAGCATTTTGCGAGACGTGTGACCGGCTGTAAAACATGTGATGACATTTACGTAAAAGGAAAAGAAAATTTGTAGAAAAGATTAACCAGAGCCAATAGAAATCTTAAGTAGAGGTTGGTCACTGGTCGTTATCACGATAAGTGACGTTTCGACCGTCAACTACGGCCTTCAGGCGAATGAAGGAGAGGGGTACAAACAGCGCTACATATACTGTGGTTGTAGGGAATCTTCATATAGGATGTTAGTTGTTGGCATTGCGAGTTCGGGTTAGGTGTATTGACACCTAACCGGAAGTCAATATTTACCCACGGCCGAAACGTCGGCACTTGAAGCAGCGAAGCGGATTAGTGACGTACGACCAAACTGGACATGCGAGGTAGCCAGCTTTGATGTTGGGCGGCAATTTGTTGTACGTCAAAATGAAGTCACGCGCATGCTGATTCATTGCACTGCCTGAACTCCGTCGAAAGGTGAACAAGGAGTTCCTCTTCAGACCTGTGGAGAAGATAGATGCCACTGATCACTCAGTGAGAACTATTTAAAGTAACACGAAATTTAGAGCCCACTATTTGAAAAGAACTTGAGCAAAGCAATTAGTAAGAAACCTCGCCATATCAGTTCTCGGCAATAAAATCGCCATCTGGAGACAATGGTGCTATCTTTTCAGAACCAACCTTCCAACTTTTGGCGTAGATGAAAACGCTTTAGGGTTTATTTTTCGCGATCGCTAATTCGTGTTTGTTTCGTACCTTATATTTAAGTTCCCCTTCTAATTTGACTAAGCATCCCTATCAGATTGATTACCGGAAATTTTGAAAGCCTTAAAAATATTGCGCTTATTGTTGAATAGAAATTTCAACTCCCCATTAAAAACGCTGACCAATAATCTTTAAGTGTTTACTTTCTGAAGGGAACGAAACTAAGCAAGATTTTTCAACTCTTGCCGCTTTCTCATTAAGACAAGCCAGAGAAACCGAAAACTCTTCCAGAACACTTTCCATGAACTGAAATTTGACTTTTCTAAAAGTAGAATTTTCTATTTACTTAAAATGCAATGGCACAAGTCTGTAAAGGCCATAGTGTGACACACATTAAACAGCTTGAGCACACTATGTTAGTCTCCATTTGTCATAAGTGAGAATAAGGGATGTTTTAATTTCGGAAATAAGAAATTTTGAAGAGTTATGTTGCGGTAAGTGACAGTTCAATAACTCTGAAAGTTTTCAGTTTAACTTAATAACGGAGGTGCTATAGCATCGTTACTGAAGCTTAGCTTCAGTTAAAAGGAGAAATAATTTTCGTAAAAATAAAACTGTATTGAGGAGATTAGCTTTCACTCACTGAAAACGGATCCAGCGACTGAAAGAGGAAAGAAAAAACGGACGAGGCTATGGCAAGAGTCTAAACGCATTTATTCTGGGTCACACTCGTCTCCAGACAAACTGGTTCTTCAACGCAGCCCCAAGCAGATCTGACCCTGCGGCGGTCACAACCTAAAGTAGGAAGTAGAATAAAGTAAAGCAATCGGAATTTCGGTTACGAGTGAAGATTGTTTTAACGGTTTGGATGAGAGGAAGTACCGCTCTAATGCGCGCGCACACACACACTTAGTCTAACTTTAGAGACACTAGAATTCCTCTGAAGCAGTATAAGGCACTTCACTTTAAGTTGCGTTAAATCGAGATAGTAAAACAAATTTCGAACCGCAAATTTTACTAACTGATGAAATGTTAAATATTTCATGATCAATGAAATATTTCATAAACTAAACAAACAAGTTTAATGGCACAAGGGCCTGTAAAATTCATGTCAATCACTGTCAATTGTAACATGCCAATTTGTTGGTTTTCAGCATTTTATGGTTGGTCGATTGATATTTTAATGGCACAAAACCTGAAAAGATTCTGTGCCAAAAGTAGGACAAACAGGCGCAAGACAGAACAAAGAGAAAGAAAAGCACAAAATGAAACAAAATGGTAAACTTGTACCCGTGTAAGGCACAGCCCCCAAAAAGGGCACGCTGCACCAACCTGTTTATATGAAGTTATGTAGGGGATGTTTTTTAGCTGCAGGGGTGACACCTGAAGCACTTTGGGAGACGTAAAAGTAACCGTCTATAAAATGTGATGTGTAGGCACAAAATGAAGATAAAACCGGGCGAGAAAGCAGTCGCATTAGATAAAGTGGAAATTGAATAAAAACAAACGAGTTCGTGATAGATGACAAGAAAGCAGTGTTTCAAAATGGTAAAACTAGAAAGTGCTAAATGGCATGAAAGTTTAAAACATGTTAAAAACCTGAACATAAAGTGACTGAAAAACAGGACAGTCAATGAAAATTTGTTTAATGAACAAAACTCATTGGCAGATGGAACATGTAGGTGGTACCACGCCACGCAAGAGAAAACTATGCGTGAGAGGAGTGAATAACTTCCTCCCGTCGAAAAGTGCGCGGCCAGTCCGCAACTTGTACGGCATGCAGCTTGTTCGCAGTCTGTTCTAGAAATCTTGCCAGTGATCAAGGAAACTGGTACGAATAAGAATTTTCCAATCTTGGGACGGAATTAGCATTCTCAGAAGACCAACTGAAGATTCCGCGGCACTGTATGCACCCTCGTTCCCAGGAATACCAACGTGACCCGGAAACCAACAGAAAACGCAGACAAAAATACGTAGTCTGTAAAGGAGTTTGAAGAGTCAGAGCTATGTATGGCACGTGTTGGGAGAGAAGAGCAGCGCTTCCCCGAGACGTCCGCGCGATAAAGACCATAGTAACGCACCTGTACCCAAGCTGTCGGACACATGGTTTCCTGCAAAGCAACATACACAGGAGAATGGGGGTGCAACAACAGTTTTAGATCGACGTTGGCACGTAAACTAAGACAGTTCCAATGTATGATGCAAGTGGACAAATCTAAGGATGCGGCGGCAGCGGATTAGGTGCAATACCCATGTACTCCTAGTCCTCTAACGCTGAAAGCTCACTAAAAGAAAGTTTGGTCGATCCATGAGAAACTAGTCGATCTTCTGAAACCATTCAGTTTCAAATTTTCTTTGGAACAGGAAGAGCAGCAGGAGTTTGGGGAGATGATCGAGACGTGGAAGAGTATTTCCACTGCTACTTCGCATTCATCTGAGCGTCGTAAGAGACATGCCGGTAAGACAAATGACAAGGGAAAGCTAAGAGAAGTTTGTATCTCTTGCGACTTCGTGCTCCGAATTATCAACGCGTAAGATCCGCGGGGTGGTGCAGGCGACACTAGCTTCTTAGCCGCTGCGTAGAAGAGATCTTAAGACTTCAATTTCTGGATATTCTTATCTTGAAACTTCGGGCATGAGCGAGAATAGGCAGCGCGGTCACAATGGCAGTTAATACAGCAAGTAGGCAAAGGACACTCGTTCTCATTAGAAGAACGGCTGCTAATGCTGCCGTGGGTTTGAGAGCAGCCGTAGGCAGCTCGCATACCCACGGCATGATGTCTGTCGATGATCAAAACTCATTTAAAGCGGCGCAGCGGATTGGGGACATACGACCGATCGGAACAGGAGAGATACCTAGCTTTGATGGAAGATGGTAATGCTGGTGTTAAATGTCAAAATAACAGTTTTAGTCGACACAGGCTGTTTATCTCTACGCATGCATATACGTTTGACTGCCGTAATCCCTTGGATTGAGAGCTCCAAGAAGTTCCTCTTCGGAATTCAGATCAACCGTTGAGATCACTCCTCTGAAGGAATGTAGGATATCCATGTGGATTTACCGTGATCGGCAGTTTGACGAAAGTAGTACATTTCATGAGAGAACGAGACTAATGAGCTGTTTCTACAAGCAAAATCACCGGCAAGGACCTTGAAAATGACAGCTTCGAGAAACTAGATCCAGAAGAACGAAGGATTAGATAACATGGTACAGTAGCACCAGTGTCAGATGAATAAACTTCGCATTCGGTTCGTGCCCGTTTGATTGGTTGGTTATTGGAGGTTTAATGGCACAAAACCTGAAAGGCCATTCTGTGCCAAACGAAAGAAAAACAAAACAGACGGAAACAAACAAGCTGAAGCAAAAAGTCTTACGTGTACCAGTGTAAGGCACAGCACCCAGGAGGGCACGCTACACCAACCTATGTTCATGAGTTTAAATCACGTGACTGATCTTCAGCTTTGGGGCGACGCCAGAAGCACTTTGTGAGACGTGATTGTGGGACAATCTAAAATTATGATGGGTGTACACGAACAAAAAACCAGTGTAAAAACGATTTATGAGCAAGACTGATGAGACCAGCACATCACTGAAAGATAAAGGCAATGAATATAGAAACTAAAGTTCGTGCAAGAGATTGCACGAAAGCAAAAATCGCTGTAAAACTAAAATCGGAGGCTAAAAGGGTTGGTAGAGATAAAACAAATAAAAAGCTATAAACGCAGTGAGGTAAAAACAGGACAGAATGAGAATATGATGAACAGTGAGAACTGAATGGCAAGTAGAACATTTAGGTGCGTCTTCCCCAAGGAAAAGAAAACCATGCGTGAGACGAGTGTCCAATGCGGAGCCGAATCAGTAGCACGTCCTCCCGTCGAGAAAGGAGAAGTGCACGACCAGTCGGCTACGGCAGATTGTATGGCATGTAGCTTATTCAGTCTGTGCCCCAGAAGTCTTGCCAATGAGCACGGAGGCGGGCACGAACGACGGGATTCTAGTCAGCGAATGGAAGGGGCATACACAGACGACCCTCGGAAGACTTCATCGTGCCCGTTTGAAAGACCCGCTCGAGGAAGGATTTGAAGTTTGTTTCATGTTAAACAGAATATTTGGCTACCGGCAGCCCCACCCACAGAGCCCAACAATGGGACGTGCAACTACGACAGGGCTAACCAGGAGCTATATCAAGATTGGGGCGACAAGAAGGCTGCTAATCAAGCTGGACTGAAACGATCAGTTGACCTCAGTTGCAGGACACAAAGGAACCCGTCGTCTACTCAATTGCGAGTTCTGACCGAGATTGAAACTCCCATCTAGCTGAAGTCTGGGCAGTGTATTGGAGACAGTACCTCTCCTCTAATCTACCAGAATCCTTATTTCCAGCGTCACTGGTCTCCGCATACGGCAAATGTGCAGCCAGGCCGAGGGCGAAGATGGAAGCCCTCTAAAGTGGGGAAAGCCACGTGGACCGCTATCCTTGGAAGAAAAAAAATCTTAGAAGTGCTAACAAGGCACTAGGAGACTGACGGCACGTCCGTCCCCATACTCACCAAAAAGATGAGCCCTTGAAGGGCCATGCTGTGCGAAACAGAATGTGAACACATCTATACGGCTCGGTCACGTCGGGAACTCCATGTCACCATCCGTACTAAAAAAGTTCGTGATGGACTACATTTCGAGGGTAACTATACGTTTTGCCACTAAACGTTTATTAGGCAAGCAGGCAGCACGCCATAGCCGAGTTTACTCGGCAAGTGCTTAGGTTGGCTGAAACTAAATTGCATAAGGACCTGTCCTCTTAATCTCGCCTGTAGGAGAGTATGGGAAGTGACATTGTGGCCCCCGAGGTACCAAAGCTATTTACAGTTCCGCTAACGACGTTGTGTATAGCACAACATCTTTATGAAGGTCCTTTTACCAATAAACTTAAGTATTGACCAACCACAACAAGGACGTACTTTTATACGTCCTTGTGCGCCTTACTGTGCGAGACCGAAAGTAATATGAAACAGCTTTATAGTTTAACTGTACATGCACCTATTGATGCATGCTAGAGGGGAGATAAACGAGACTATGCTCAATGTATAAAACTTTAAGGACCATGAGATTTTTCATCATAGGATGGTGTGAACAATAAGTGGTTGCTTGTTGTAGGCCTTGTGTAACAATCTCTCTGGTACCTCGGGAAGCAGTCATTCTCCGTATACAAATTATTTTGATGATTGCATTTAGTAAGAGTTATACAGAAGCTTTAGCAGAATTTACCGGAACCCGCATCGCCAGGAGCAAGATATTAGTAGAATGAGTTTAAAATACATTTCAATAAGTTACGAAGAAAATAATGTTAATTAAAACAGCAAAATAAGTAAAAAGAGTTAATACGACCCCAGAACATCTTAAACAATTGAATCAGAAACCAGGTATAATCTCGATTCCAAAGTAGCAGGAGAAGTGTAATGCAGCCGGTTCTCAGACGAGTTTCGTGAAGTCGGTCAGTCAATAACGTCATGATGAATACGGTGAATCGGTTAATTCTAATTTAAAAATGGCACAAGGATCTGTAAAAGATCATGCTGTACCCAACACAAGGTAAAGCAGCACCTTGAAGAGCAGCGATAACCATTTGGTCATATTAAACAGCGAGTGAAACACTAAATTGCTCCGACTACCTTGGGGGCGTGATGCCGTCACACCCCATACTCGCCAAAACGTTTGAGAGGACTGACATGGGGATGAGATTTATGCGAAGTAACTTTCGAACTTTTTAAAATGCCATATAATCACATGCTCATATGGCTCAATGTAAGATGAACGCACAAGAGAATTCCTAGTGTAGTCATCTTCAAAGATTTACTTTAAATACTGAAACTTACTCTGGCGGAAACTTACTCAATATGTTCCGGGTGGTTTGCACAAGTGTCTTCGAAAGCCAGTCGTTTCCTAAATCGCAATTTCGCCCGATTTTTGGGAACAACATAACCGTTATCTTTTTTTGGTTGGTTGCCTGTAATTGGAATTTAGTGGCACTAGGTAGGACA
Source organism: Loxosceles reclusa (assembly GCA_001188405.1). Lineage (NCBI taxonomy): Eukaryota > Metazoa > Arthropoda > Arachnida > Araneae > Sicariidae > Loxosceles > Loxosceles reclusa. Next base: position 101,150 of record JJRW01S0006360.1, on the reverse strand, counting down.
GAGGCCATGCTACGCAAAGCAAATGGAAAAACTTTCCATGCTGTTCAAACCGTGATCCCGACGGTATGGAAAGCTACGATGCAGTTGCACTTCCCCTGTATGGGTTGGGTTTGCGTTACAAACGATTTTTGTAATTGCCAGCATGATATAGTCATAGTCCCTACCTGTGAATTACGCAGTCTTATATTGCAAGTTGCTTCTTCACTCCTACTTAAGGAATTATTTTGCCAGCGCAGTTTTGTTTGCGGTTTCCACCTAGAAAAAGAACTAGGTTAAGAGGTGCGAGGAAAACGCGGAAGAGTTTCCACATCCGATTCACACAAAGTTATGCGGAAGTAGCCATTACTACTTTCAAAAATTAGGTTTCACGTTGAGAGTTTTTTCGCAAACAGATTTGCGTTCTGAAAATCAGATGCGAACAGTTATCGCTAGTTAATGCTTTTAAGTTAAAATTACGTAGCGTCTAAAGAGTGCTATTAATTATAATTTCAAATTGAGCAATCACCGATGTTAAATAGTACAATAGCTGTGTTACAATAACTTCCGAAATTTTGCCTAAAAAAGCAGTTACCTAAAAATACCCTCAATATGGTACTGGTTAATATTGATAATTCGGAGCTTTTAAAATTTTTGTTTACTTCTCCAATCATTTTATAAACACGACGCACCTTTAAATGTAGTTATTGCTTATAGTTGATTAAAATCCACTGGTCACTAGAGTTGCAATAAAACAAGTTTACATCTAGAAACTTAACTGCATTCATGTCAAATACTTCAAATTCGTCGCCTGATGAAGGCCGTAACTGACTGTCGGAACGTCGCGTCTCGTGATAAACGACCAGTGACCACCAACCTTTACTTAAAATATATGACTTCGGTATTAACCCTTAACTACTTTTATCTTGACCAACGTTAACTACGCTAACGTAGTTCGGTACCACAAAATTATTGCTTTATACGTATTAACTTACAAAATTCATATTTGAAGTATAACATTTAATAATTGAAACAATAAATTTTTTGGGATATATATTTCTGCCCACGAGTTAATACATTTATAATGCTTCAACTATTTGGTCGACTTCTCAATAGGAAAAAATTACCCCCTTTTGAATCTGTTTAAAAAATGTGTTGTCATTAATAAACTATTTAGTTAAGGTTGCATGGCCCACAAATCATGTGCCACGATGAAATTTCATACCCACTTGCAAAAGGTCTTGTTAGACAAAAGTAGAAAACAAGTCAGTTTAGAGGCTGATGCCCACTACGGCCCCCAAAAAAAAATACTAGGGCGGGCTGGAATAGGGATTTAATTGCAATAGTACCCGAAAAAGGCCATGCTGTGCGAAATAGGATAAACACGATACACTAATGGCACGGGCACCTCGGGGACATTACATCGATTCCCATACTCACAAATGAGCCCCCCTCCCCCGCGAAGGGCCTTAAAACATTGCGGAAAAGCTACTTCCGTAGTTAATGTATGGGAAAATTTTGGTAGGATTGGTATTTCACGAGTAAACTCGTGTTCCGTAATTAATACAATATATACTAGACACGGAAATTTACTCGGAAATAGTGGCTTTTTATGACAAGGGTAGTCGTATGTTCACACTTATAGAATGATTAGCTTCGTACATTGAGGGTGTATCCCATAGTGGTTTTATTTCGTTGATTATAGAGTTAGACACATGACGGAAAAAGTTTCCGGAATTTGTGGACTTTTGCGGCGTGGTCAGATATTTTAGTTTTTTGCCTGTACAGGCTATTTTGTTTTTAAGAAAGAAACTAATGTAGGAACTACCCTCGTTGGTAACCAATTAACGTTTCTACAAATACTAAACGTAATTCCTCGCCACAAAAGTCTCCGGAGCAAAGTCCCGTCTTTCAGATACGTTGCCTTAATTAAGATCCATCGTCAAACGTACTATTAAAAATATGGGAAACTTTCAGAAAGTCTGTTCAGTTTCATTACACTACCGCTAGTTATAAACCTTGACGTTAACAATGTATGTAATCCTATTCTATTCAACTCAAAAATCTGAGTTATATGCAATAAAACCCAGAAGCTAAAGTTTCTGTGGACGGTTACTAGTTTTTTATTGAATTTAATTTGTTTTAACTATTAAATTCAAACTATTGAGGATTAATAGAACGCCGAGTACTTCGCACGTACGGTATAATTTCGAAAAGTTTCCCCTAGTGAAAAAACTTTAAAGCAATGTATATCATGTTCTGAATCCCTAAATACTGAACTGCAAGTTTTATTCTTCACAAAATTTCAGATTAAGATATCAGGTTGTGTAGCGGTTGCTAGTAAACAAGTAAATTGCAAAGTAAGCTCGAAATATACTCTGAAAAGTTTCTGTAACACTTATTTTCGTTTTCCAAG
>JJRW01S0006360.1:67736-89945 GCA_001188405.1 Loxosceles reclusa | reverse complement strand
CTTAGATGGTTGGGTTATTGGAGGTTTAAATGGGACAACCTAAAAGGCCATTCTGTGCCAAACATAAGATAAGCAGCAAGACAAAATTATACAGATGTAAAACAAGCAGAAAACTAGATGCTCGTGTACCCGGGGATGGTACAGACCTGAATCAGGAAGCAAAGTAAAATAGGGTGATGAAACCAGCAAATCGCACAACGGTAAAAGCAATAAAACAAAACTACAGCTCGAAATGATACGAGATCAAAACGTCTCGACATGGTAAAATAAAATTGTGCTAAAACTGTATGAGTCTGAAACACGAATTAAAAATCTGAACAGTGACGTAAAAACAGGGCAGTCAATAGAAATGTGATTGAATGGCAATAAGAAAACGTAGGTGGCTCCTCGCCACGTAAAATGAACCCATGCGCGAGAAGTGCCCAATACGAAGCCGAGTGATTAACACGTCCTCCCGTCGAGAAAGGCGAGGTGCACGGCCAGTCCGCAACCACAGGTTGTACGGTAGACAGCTTGTTCGCAGCCCGCGTGTCCCAGAGATTTTGCCAGCGATTACGACTGGCATGAAGAGCGGGATTCCAGTCTGAGAACGGAACTGGTATGCGCAGATTTCGCAGCACGGTTCGCAGCCTTGTTCCCAGGAATACCGACGCGGCCCGAAATCCATCAGAAACGGACAAACCCACGAGAACGCAAATACCGTGAAGTGACAAGAATGCGGGCACAACGAGTAGGATTCTAGAGAAACAAGAGCCTCCAACGCATAGAGTAAGTCGTAGTAAATACAAGTCGCGAACAGAGAGCAACGACGAATGTGTTCCATCGCTAAGGGGGTAGAATGCAGCTCGGCAGTGTAAATCGAAGCCTGTGCAGGAAGACTCAGTAAGCGCAAATGTACAGCACACCATAGTAGACACAACGTGCCCGTCAGATTTGGACCCATCAGTGAAGATGGGAACATGTTGGGAATGCGACGCTCGATGTGCAAGGTAGTAACTGCACATACTGAGCGTGAGGGTGCTACATTCCGCAAACCGGCACAGGTCGAATACATACCGATGGCTGAAACTTCTCCCAAGGGAGAAGCCACAATGCTCTCTGCAATGTCAAAAAGAGGCAAACCAAGCTGAACTCGGGAAATAACGCATTCGAAGGCCGAAAGTAGGAACGCAAGATGACCGTTCATGAAAATGACGTGCAAATGAGGGTTCAAATATTCGGCGCGATAAAGGATGTGCATGTGGAAACTGCAGCTTTGTGACGTAGAACAACCTTAGCATCTGGCGACGGAGTTCGAGCGATGGTTCATGTGCCGCGAAGTACAAGCTCTGTACAGATGTCAGGAAAGTACCAGTGCGCAGTGCCTGGTGAGCTATCGGATCGAGCACCTTTAAACGAGACTGTCGGGAAGAACCACAGACAGCACAATCAGTCCAGCTTGAAGCGGATGAGTGACCGATAGGGGCGCAACAACGAGACGCGATATGAGCCCCAAAAGATAGATAGAACCTTGATGTTCAGCGCCTTCGTACACTTCGCTTTCATAAGAGGAATGAGCTATGAAAGTGAGAGTGGCCGAAGATGACTGTAGCAGATCAAAGAACACATGCAGTGCATTCGATTCAGGCCCGTTTTGAAGACCCGCTAGAAGAGATTTGTTTTCTACAGTAAGAAGATTTGGCTCCCGACATCTCCACCCACCACAGCCCAACAAGGGACGTGCAAGCACGCCAGGGATAACCAGGAGCTATTGTAATGCCCACCCACAAAATATATCAAAATAAGCACAGAAATCCTGTCGACGTAGCTTAACTGGTTAAAGCGGCTCTCCGGAGTAGAACGTTCCGGGTTCGTTTCCCGGCGTCGACATGAAAGATTTTCTTTACACTATATCATCGACCGTCGTGAAACAGGTTAGTTTTACCCTACTGATGATTCGCACAGTAGAGCTCTCAGACATATCGTTTTTGGACGGCTGCCATCTGGCTGGACATGAACGTCGTTGGCCTTCGGGCTTGGGGTTACGGCTTGGGTTATCTGGATACTCGTGCAGATATGACAGTGTCGTAGTATCGGATAGGTCAGTGGCAGCGCATCCCCTTATGCCTGCCTGTATTCAGTCCGGCGGGGCTCTGTGCCACTAAGCCACTTAACAGAGGCTCAACCTGGTACAGAGGGAGCGGCCAGGTCAACCCACCCGAGGGGTGTCCGACGACTGCCTCCGCCCCGATATGACGACGGATATTAATATCAGTATTAGCTCTGTTGGCTGTTCTGCTCCGGCGTTCAGCCAGCTTGGGTGAACCTGGTACCGAATTCTGCGGTTGGAGCTTGGCTCCTGATTCTGGTCTCGGAGGTGTAAAAGCGGTGACTGGCCCCAAAGGGCCTCGTCTAATATAAATGGCACTTACACTATCATCACGATTGGGCTGACAAGAAGGCTAATCAAGCCGGACCCAAACGATCTGTTGAACCTAGCAGGGGACACGACGGAACCTGCCGTCTAGCCGATTGCAGCAATCCAGGCCGACTGAAGCACCAGTCAAGGTGAAGCGGGGGCCAAAGCAATGTACTGGTAATAAGCCCTCGCCCCTAAATTACCAGGATTCCCTTTTCCTGGGACACTGGTCGCCGTACACTGCAAACGTGCAGTCACGCTGAGGGTGAAGATGGAAACCCTTTGTATGTAAGGAATAGCGGTGTGGATCACTATCCGTGGAAGAAAAACAATTGTAGCACAGTGATAAGACAGACAAAACTGGTACAAGGACAGTGAACGCTGGACGGAAAGGAACAAAAGGATAACAGAAATGCAAAAGCACAAAATTGAACTAAATCGAGCGTCTGGATTAAGAAAAACATAACTGGCAGGCAAAGGAAGAACTAAACGGTAACACGTGGCTCAGGCACCTCGGGGACGTCACGATCTTCGTACTTACCAAAAAGGTAAGTCCCTGAGGGGATATTACTTGGATGACCCCCGGTGTATATATAAAATTTAATACCCCCGCCCCTGAATAAGGATCAGCCCAAGCTATGTTATTTGTACTGAAGGTATAACGGGTGTTCTTCAAAACTGATTCTGAAGTGCCTGAGTCACTTGCATTATGTGACACGACTTTAACACATTATCTACCAACCGACTGCGTGATAAAAGAATTCGACATGACGGAAGCTCATCACCAGCACACCCGAACACTGGATCAATCGGAAGTGGGTTACCTTGTTCAGCGAGTACGAGGAGTGTTCGAAGAAGTTCTTTGAAGTGTAATGACACCGGTGTCTTAATGCCATGCGATGCCAAACATAAGGCGGTTTGCTTTGTACAGGTCCTTGTGCCATTAAATTCCAAGTAACCAACACTGGTACCTTTCAGCGTGGTCTGCGAGGCACACGTAAAGCCATATGCTCCTGTTTTCAGCATATTTGGAGAAGTATGACCTCCACAGACTGTTCTATAAAACCAAACAAGTTCTTTCTGTGTGAGTGCCAAAGTTTAATGCATAAGCGAAACAAAATTGCTACAAATGTTCCCTGATCAAGACGGAAAAGCTGAACCTTTGAATCTAAAAACTATTGGTTATTGAAATTTAAGGTATAAGGACCTAAAAAGAACGCTGTACCGAACAGAAAGTCAAGACAATGTCTGATACCACGGGAACGCAGTCAGTTTTTTTTCCCGTACTCAACCAAAAATGTGATCCCCTGGAGATCTAAAGGGCGCATGTAACGCTTTGATGGTAGAAGTTTAAACGGAACAACCTGAATAGATGCCAGACTCGGCCAAGGCACAGACGAAACCAATATGAAAAGACAGCGAAAGCAGGTGTCGCGTGTGCCTATGTTAACGGTACAGCTTCCTCATCCCCCCCCCCCCACTACATCCTGTACCAAACACGTTCTGTAGTTAGTAGGGGCACAGTTAATGGACTTCACCATGCATAGAGGTTTTGCAAAACAGTTTTATTGCTTTGTACGATGTTATACTATGAAATACTGTGTATTATACTATGTAAAATTTGTTACATGCAATGTCAACAGATTACCCGTTTTAAGATTACACATTGAATTTGCCCAAGTTTCGCAATAGTTTCGTACTTGCATGTCCGTTCGGGAAAAGCATTTACAAATGGATTTGCTTCGCGTATTTAAGGGGATTTTTTATGAAACTAAATGTAACTGATTAATTTCTCTATGAACGAATGAAAAATCAAGTGCGCTTACTATCTTAACATTCACTAGAAGGGCCAAAATCTTTGCTCTCAATTTCTTTGGTAAATCAGTAAAAACATTTGGTTTATTCTTGTCCAGTTTAATCAACGTCGCCCGTGGAAGTTAAACTGTCTTAAACAACTCGATTTTAAGGAAACTTTAGCCTCTGCATTTTCGCTCCAACTAAAATGCTCTGAAACGAATTACGAAAGGGTTACGACATCAACTGTACACGGCAGGCTGGAATCTACCTGTAATTTTATTCTTTGCGCTATCACTAGTTTATTTTTTTTTTTTTACGTGGAAAAGGCGAAACCTCATTTCTTAATGCAATAGGAATGGAGGTTATCACGTGCTGAGAAACGTGTCCCGGAAGACAGGAAGAAGCGGGTATAAAAAGGAAGCTGCAAGAGAAGGCTGGTTAGTCAACTTGTTAGACGCTCCGAGGTAAGGCCGCCTGCTGAGAACGCACAGCAGTTTACTGTATTTTGACTTTAAATACTTCTCATTTAAGTTTAACAGCGCGAAGGAAGTTACGGGCAAGTTACTCTAAGTTTTGCAGTAGCTGTTAAATCCAACTTAACAGATACAAGAGATGTTTAGACTGTTCGACGTACGATAGATAAGATTGGGATACTAACTGCCTGTGTAAAAACAAGGGAACCTATACTCTCGAAATTAATTCACTGCAAATTAGGCTTAGTAATAAAGCTACTTATGCCCTTTCATTGAAAATAAGGATCCAAGAATGAAATTCATTTTGTGACGCGTGACTTACCAAACGTAAGTTCGGTGGCACAAACTGGTAAGCGTACTATTGCGCAGAAACCCCCTTGGTCCAATGACTCCAGACATTGAAACTTTTGAGGAACCTATACGTCGAAACGTTTTTCGATATATCTTCCAAATGTGAAATCCACCTGATTAAATTTTGGTCTTGAGTGATTAAGAAAACGCTTAGCACCAGCTTCAGCTTATTCTGATCAATTTCATTAACGTACTTCCTGAAAGTTCGTCATAATTTCTAATTCTGCTTATTTGAAGACAGATGCAGGAGACAAAACCTGATTGGTTATAACCAAAATTAAAAGCAAATTCATATAACCGATTACTTAATTAGAACGTCAGGAGTACTGTAAAGTTTCGCCGATGAAAAACTTAAAATTCGGAGAGTAGTCTCACTTCCTGTACTCAGAGCGCATAAAGTTACGAGAATGTTAAGAATATTAGCTTAAACTATTGTAGCATCTACACATGGCTTCCTAAATTTCCTGCATTCGTTGAAGTTTAAAGGGGCAAAATCTCTCCTAGATTGTGGACTAAACGGTTGTACAGAACCACTGGAGTACATTGCCTTTTACTCGGCAAACCTTTGCAATTGCCAGGGTCTGCAAATAAAACATGAAGTACACTTTAGAGTAGCTAGCACTGCATCGGATGCATAGAAACATGTCCACAAATTATAGTGTTAGTGCAATTTTTTAAAGCGCAATATTCATTGAAACAGAATCAGTGGCGACGAGATCCAACACAGGCACCCTAGCTCATTTCTACGTGCCCCAACGACACCATTCGAACTTTAAAATATACGAAAGTCCAAAATCAGGCGTGGGGCCCCCTTCATTTAGTCCGGAGTCCCCTAAAGCTGTATGTTGCATCTCCCGTCAGGCTTGAACAAGATTAATAGTATTGCAAAAATGGAATATGTGCGTTGTTCTATGAACCAAAATCTTTCTGCTCATATTAATTGCATTGAACTCTGGCTTGTTCTTGTCTATTGCACTACATTAAAATGAATTTAATTTTATATGTAGTTATGAAATTTAACTTAAAATTAAAGCTTAAAAATTATGAACAATTGATAAATTGTTCCAAGTCCGGTTCATTTTATATGAAAGCATCTAGCTAATTTCACAAAAAGGAAATAGTATATTTCATGCAAAAAATTATTTGCATGAAATTAGTTCTAAATTTTAATAGAATGCAAACAAGCAAATTATTTAATAGAAGACCAACACACTGGGATAGACAAATAAAATTAAAACAATGACGCATTATTTACACTAGGGTCAGACTCAGACATCGGGGCTCAAATGCAACCGAAAAACTCACTTTTAGTAAACTAAAGTTGTTAACTGACTTTCGCGTATTGATTTATAAATGTTCTTATTCAGTACTTGTAGCTCGACGAGGCTTGCGTGGGTATTAATTTAAATACTAATAAAAAGAAAAACGTAAACGGTTAAAAACCAATGACCGAAACAAAGAACGCGTTGCAAAATATACACATTTGAAAAATTATGTCCAAAAAATGTTCATATTAAAAAACTAATTCATACGAAAAAGAAAGGTTGCGTCGAAATGAAGTTTGCATTTAACAAACCTTCACATTACAATCAGTGGCACGTCATTACAAGTTGCACTTATTGTAACATTACTGTTTCATGGCGATTGATTTTTATGGCTCGAGGACCTATTAACGCCATGCTATGCCAGACAGACGAAAACTCTTATACCGACAGGGACCCGAACTCTGGTTCAACAGTTGCTCGTCACCGGTAGCACTGCGACACTGGCGTAGCACCGTTTTCGTGGTTATACGACTTCAATCTTTGCACTTAATTTTGTTAGTAAATATACCGCACTCTTATTATCATCAGAAGTTCCCATTCAATTGCTTACAAACTTCAGTTTTCACTTACTATACCAGCCCTTACCCTAAACGAACCCTTAGTCAATTCTGCATATCTAGTTTTACATTATATAGCTACTAACCCTTAACACTATTGCTACAGCCCCTTTGAGATTAAATTCGCTATCATTTTTAAACTCGTACAAAATGAATTTAAGTTCATCGTTCATGCAAAACGCTGCGGACTTTATGTACATACATGTCAAGTAGATTCACAGCTGAAACATTGTTTGGTTCTTTGAAGTTTAATGGCATAAGTGCCTGCACATGTAATTCTGTGCCAAACATATTGGATCAAGGACCACTGGATCGTGCACCTCGAGAACATCGTCATGCCCCGTATTCGCCAAAAGGAGAGCCCCTGAAGGGTAAAAGGAATGGAAAATACTTAGCAATTAAGTACTGTCGTAGAAATTCATTACGACGATTCATAAGGAGTGAAATATTCTGCATTTCAATGCCCATAGCGATAAAGAACCTTGAGTGAAAATTTGAAGTCACTGCGAGTTTCCGTTGCTCCCCTTTAGGAGGGGGTGATTGTTATTCGATGTTACAATGTTTCAACATTAATAGAATTAAGAATTTTTTCAGGTGGTAACTAATTATAGAAATTTTAAATTTCTTAATAAGAACGCTAATGTGCCAGTGATGCTTCGACTTCTACGGCTCAAGGACTAATTAAAATTATGTTGCGCCAGACACGAGGTAAACATGAAGAGAAAGCCACCCACCTATGACCGACCTTGACTCGAACCCGGGTTTCTCCGAAATGGGCAGTAGCCGGTGCTATTTCCCCCACTGTAGCCGACTAAAGACCCATTTTACATACTCAGCAACATGCTCGAATTTGTCCGTATTAGTGTTAATTGCTATATCACTTCACTTATGTTGAATTACGTTTCAGCATTGAAAATTAACGGTATAATACTCGCTCACGAACATACTACCTTAAAGGTGTGAAAACTCCCCCTTGCTTATAGACATATTTGCAATAATCATTGCAGATCGTCCAATGTTTGATGCGGGGGTGAAGAGAATCGGGCAGCGGAAGTTAGTATATAATATGAGAGACGCTGGGATAGCGGGATGATTGTCAAGCTTTCAGGTCAAAAAGGGATTGTATATGCATGCCCTTTCATCTCCATAAATTTCGTATTCAGAAAGAAAAAATTATTCTGTTGTAAAAAGTACTTTTCCCAGACTTCAGAGGTAGGGGATGGAGTGAGCCCCTATCCGTGGCTACGTGCCTGCCGAATTAAACATAAGTGGCAGTTTCTTCTAATGCTGTAGAAGTTTTATTAACCAATATTTAGAAATAGTTACAGAGCAGCCTTAAATTTAAGGATAACATTGTAGTCTTGAAGCTTCATGAAAATTGCATACAAGACCAAAAGTTGCAGAGTAAAATATTAGCAAGATATTTTCAGTCAAAGTGCTTGCCTTAAGCGATATTAAATTAACTACAAAAAATTAAATATCTTACTATAACAAAGACTTAATTATATAGTTTCCTATATTTTTCTTCACCCATCCACAAATTATGAAATTCGCTAGTTTATTAGTGTTAAAAATCCCTCGCGTCCTTAAGACAGATACAGATTCATTTATACAGGCATGAAATTTCAAATATTTACTTTCAAAACGTTGAGTTAGTTTGAAGTACACCGATTACCCAACGTCGCAGGTTATGTTTAGCCAGTGAAAAACAAAATATTACAATTTGTTCTTTGACAACTGAGGTCACGGTTATTACCGAATTTTGATCAACAGAAGAGTCAAGGTTCTTAAGCATGCAACCGGAGGTTAACGAATGACAGTCGAAACTATCCTCAGCGAAAGACAGCAAGTAGTAACAGGTAAGAGTAGCAGAGAATTCACCTCTAGGTGAAATATTGACCTACTTGCAAATCCGGACCTCGGCTCTTTAGACAAGCGTGGTACTTCGCTAAGGGGGCAAGGTCAGCGGAAAGGACGATAGACAGAGCTGGAGCAATGACCTTGATACTCCTGCCCTATTTCAGTTACATCACTGGGAGATGCATGCTTCTTCAGTGTTTATTCACTAATTCCTAAAAACTCGCACGTGATGCACATTGTTCGTATGACAAAGCATCAAACAATACTTCGTTAGTAATAATAGAGACAAGGGAAAAGATTCTGGCAGTCTGCCCAAGATTTGACACTACAGAACGAATGTTCATATAGTAAACAAGGAAAGCGAGCAATGCAATTACGTTTCCGTGGTGAAGTCATTAGTAATCTAATTCCGCTTCACAAGTTGAATTGACAGCACTAAACTAATATGACAAACAAGCCGTTTCAGAACTTTCCTATTAATTCACTAGCTGCTGATAATTCGATACTTCGTAACTGCAACAAGACTGAATGGTTAGAGTTTAAATGACCCAGGGGCCTAACGTCACTCTGTACTAAACACCAAGACATTAATTTTAATCACAATGAAAATTTATATAGCGACAGTGAAGCGCCCCCCTCCCCCCAGATCACGAATATGAAATAGTCAGAAGAAAATGAATTTGGGCAAGCTAGATCCAGTTAACGGTTGAAAAATATTAAAATACAAAAAACTACTTCAGAGAATCTACTTTTGAAATTGTTTTGGCTGAAAAGCAATATGAAGTTTGAAGACAAAGTTCTCAATGATAGACAACGATCACGTGCAGCATTGAGACAATTTTGCGCAAATGGTAACTCTACAATATGGCGGGGGAAAAATTAGTCTACGTGAGTGCAGTTGCGAAAACTGCGGAAGATACGCAACAGTAAGTTGCGAGCTGCTTATTTCAGATCAGTGGGTTTGCCGAGTTCAGCTTACCCTTTTAGTTCGTATTGAATTCTGTCCATATAAGGTCAATTTTTAATTACTATATGAATTTTATATATATGCCTTTATCAATCCACTGCAGGATGAAGGCCTCAAGACTTCTCCATTTGCGATCCATAGCTCTCCTTTTCCAAACTACTGAAAATTTGGTAATATCGTCCACCCATCTCGTATGCGGACGTTTCTCATTCTTTGAGAGCCAGTCAAGAACTTTTATTGTCCATCTGTTATCATTCCTTCTAATGATTTGCCCAGCCCACTTCAATTTCTTGATGTATGTTATTTTATAGATTCTAGTCTTGTCTAGTAGTATTTCTCTTCCGATCTCTCCTTGTAATACCTAGCATACATCTTTCCATACTTCTTTGTGTAGTCCGCAGTTTCTGAATTGCCTTTGCAGTTAATGTCCATGTTTCACAGCCATGTCAGAACAAGCACACACTGGTTGAAGACCAAACACAATGGCATATTTCCTTTAACTATACTGTTTCTTCCGAAAGTTCTCCAGCCAAGCTTCACTGAGATTATAATTTTTTCCGTAATTCTTCCATCCCTAGTCACCTGTTGGCCAAGGTAAATATAATTTTCAACTCCTTCCAACTTGATTGTCAACTTCAACTTATGTTCATTTTTAACCCAACTCGTACTAGCTTTACATAACTGATATCGTACTTTATGTAGTTCGTTGGTTGATATTTGACACAAGGACCCGTGAAGGACACTGTACGATACATACAAAATATGTGGTTCAGATACCTCAAACGCCATGTCACCCTCCTCGTACTCTCATCGTAGAGGTAAGTATACGAGAGGTTTTAGTGTGTTGGATGACCTTGCTTGTTAAACCAACAATCTGCGATAAGCAATATTAATGCTTCTTGCAATATCTATTTTTGAGGATATGCAATGCTGATTCGAAAGAAAAGTATCTCTCCATTATAGCTATTCTGAAAACCACTTAGGGAAATTACGAGCTCGTCAGAAAGAAGAGTTTAGTTCTGCCACATGAAGAAATGTCACGTTTGGTTGGAATTATTTCTCTAAACACTAGTTCAGAATCATCAATTAGTTTGAGAACCTGTATAAAGCATATACGTGAGTCTTAAAAAAATCTGAAAGGGAACTTTAGTTTTAAAGTGTCGGCATTACTTTCGCGTGCTGCATTTGAATACAACGTTGTACCAATGGGTTCGCGCCAACAACCGGCAACTCGGCTCTGGCGCAAAGGGGTATTACGGCAAAATTCTTTCGTAGACAGTTTTAATTTCCCCTATGCCCCCACAAATCCTCCCCCATCTCCCCGACACAGATTTAAATAATCAATTTCGTATATTTAAGACTTTTCAAGAATTAAAATTGCGCTTTCTGACCATTAAGTTAAACGTTGCCGATTGTTAAATGAAGTTTTCAACGTGCTTCGAGTTTTGGATACACAGTGAAATACAAGCAACTACCCACCATAATAGATTCATTCTCATTCAGAAAGGAGAAATTCCACTTCAAATAATATTTACATTGGACTGGTTGGTTAATTGCAATTTAACGTACCAAACGAAAAAAGTGCCTCCGTACCTCGGGAACGCCCGTACTTCCCCTAAAGTTAAGCCCCTGAGGGTGAAGTACATTGGGAATAAGCACTAATGTTTATAAAACGTGAATTATAAAGTCAAAAATACAACAAAAAGTATGGTTGAGGGAAAACTAAGCTGGGAACAAAAGTCCAGTCAATTACCATTAAAAACTTTGCTTAATCTTAAACTGCAACAGGCCATGCTTGAACAGCTGATTTAGGGAGACATTCTCTTTACTAACCAATATTTGAGGTTAATTGGTGTTTAATAGCACAAGGACTTGCTGTGCCAAAACAAGGTAATTACGAAACTGAGGAAATTCATAACTTAACTATTTTCTCCCTGATTAATATCATTTTATGACTTCAGTAATCGTATACACTTAAAGAATTTGATACATATTGTCAAAACCGTACATGATTTTAACTTCGGATTAAATATACCCATATCCTTCACTACCGCAACCTAACTAAACTTATACTATAGTAAGAACGTCGGCCTTCCATAGTGCGGAGCTACTATCCCCGGGAGGGGTTGACCTTTCTGCCACGGTCTATCAGATCAGTACTATTCAGCGAGGATAAAGCACACTCGATGAAACTGACTTTGAAAGAACACGTTCATACTTTAACGGGATTCAAACCCGAGCTCTTGTGGTTTGTAGTCTGATAATGGAATAGCTGTACAACTGAAACAAGCACCCTATGAAGACTAACAAACCATCTATGAATTCTGTAGCTTTTCAAACTAGGCAACCCTTGTCCTCACGACGGACATTAAGGCGAACCGCATTCTCAAGATGAGGACATACTAGCGATTTGCACAATAGAAGCACGATCTCTTGTACGGCAAGTAAGGCGACTAAAATAAATCAAGTATTTTATTAGCTTTATTTGCTGTAAAAAGGATAAAGTGCCATCTTGAAGTTTCTACTCCGTGAAACACTAGACTTAAATTTATATTGACCTAACTAGCAGTAAAATATTCAATTTTCCTACCAAAATTTTGTAGCAATATTGTATTTTATAATGCATTTATCAATCTGCACTTATAATTCAACTTAAATTCTTATTTCTGTAAAAAACTTTTGGGCCACTTTTTACCAATCAGAAGATTTGCCTTTGTAAGCGTAGAAAATTTTCTGACTTAAATAGCAATAGCTAGTTTCAATCGGGTGATTTATTGTCTCTAGGATTTTTGTGAAATCTGAGTTCCGGCGGTTGACTAATGGCACAAGGGCCAGCTCACATGCTGGGACATTTATGGGATAAACTGCAGACACCTCGGGATTGGTTAATTGAAGTTCAATGGCACAAGCTTGTAAAGGCCATGCTGTGCTAAACACAAGGTGATCACGGAACACAGCTCTGGCACCTCACGTCACTTCCCGTACTCACCAAAAGGTGAGCCCCTGTGAGCCACATTTCAACGTCACTCCCTATACTCGCCAAACAAGATAAACTTCGGTGACAGGCTACTGCGGAAGCGGTTCTTGTATAAGTTATTTTAATGAAAATTCGCGGGATCACATTGGTTTTCAACCCTACAACCGCCTTGAGTCGACTGAAAGCTCCTGTTGTGTGCAAAAGAGAAAATGCAAGGGTTTTCCTTGAAGGATGAATTTCTTCGTCATTGCTATGGGAATAGGACATTGCTGAAGATACCTTAGAAATTTCAAAAGGTAAAATCCATCAGTTCCATGAAATATTTGGAAAATGTGAGGATAAGGCAAATGAGATTCGCGAGATCTCGTAAATGCCGGGTGGAGGGTTAAAGCTCAAGGACCTATTAAAATCATACTGTGCCAGAGAAGAGATGAATAAGAACAAGGTTAAGACAAATACACACATCCATACCAACCGGGACTCTAACCGAAACTCAATAGCCAGTCACCGATAACCAAAGAATAAACAAAATGTCCAGCTAGTAATTCATAATTGTGCTTAGCAAGTTATTTTCATAATTATTTGTATTACGGGTGAGAGCTAACCGATTCGTCAAGAGAAAGTCTCGAATCAATTCATGCCAAAAAGAGCAATATTGGAGAAATTAAAACCTTCATAGATCATTCGGACAGGGTCTTTAGACGATTGAAAAACTACTTCGAAAAAGTGCGTGCTACCTCCCCAATGGTTAAACACTGATTTGTATAAAAGTTTAATTCCAATTTCTTTCGAATTTGAAATTCAAAATAAGCACTTATCGACAGCCTAATTATGCACGTCTTATTCTGCAAGGTAGTGATTTTGGCCCCCCTAACATGACTTCCATCCCAGATTAATTCACTGTATTTGTGATAGGCTTGGATGCTTCCTCTTATGGCTCAAGGACCTATTAAGATCATGCTGTGGCAGACATGACATAAAAGGTGAAAGAAACACCCATGCCTACCGGGACTAGCCCGGGTTCTTCAGCACAGCCTGTCATCGGTACAACTGCACCACTAGATTGTATTACATAGATGCAAGTTCTGAGGCGAACATTTTTTTGTCCAGAGTTCAAACTCCGGACGATTTGTCTACGATTTGGTTACTCGGGAGGTTAACTACCGAAGGGCAATCGCATTGACTAAGTATTGGAGAAAAGGCCAGCTCCTTTTGGAATACAGTTCGTACTGGAGGTTTCTTTGAGACTGACGGAACATGAGCAAGTTACGCTGTGTCTCGATATTTTTCACTATCACCGGGTTTAGGATGTCAATTACTGTCCTCAGCTATCAATAGTTGAAATCAAGTCAGAATAAATTACTTCTGTGTCGGTAATTTGACACTATTGTGCTAAAAAGTTCCGTTTTGTTACTGGATCTTTCGGGGAAGAACCCAAAGTGACCACTTTGCTCTAAAAAAAAAAAAAAAAAAAAAGTTATGAAATTAGTAAAAAGAAACTTTGTGGGGGAGTCCGAGTGTCTTAGACAAGATGGTTGCGTAGGGAAGTGATAACGTAATCTAAATTGCTTAATCCGTATAACCTAAATGCTTTCACGGTTAAATGACACGAGCGAGGCTACGTCACGCTAGACCGATATTTTCTACGTAGTTTGCTAACAATTCTAGTATTCATTTTGAAACGTTAATGAAACTACGGATGCACTTGGAGCCATTTACCATAAAACAAAGGTTCAAACGCATTTGAGACTATAGCTGTACAATGAAGTAAATTTTACATATAAACTAATTTTTGGAATGTATGAAAATGGTTTGTCTGCTGAATAAAACGGATGTTAAATGCACTAACCAGATTTACGTTGCAAGCAGAATTCTAGAGATTCCCCATTAACTACTTGTGTGCAATATATTCCACCTCAGCGTAGGTGGGGCCAGTCCACTTTGTAATGAATGTCTCCATTTCTTTGCTGCAAAGCTTTTAAAGCTTAGTAAAAGGGCAATTTATACGTCGAAAAACTTTGTTAAATCATAAACTGCTAACATTTGGATAGGATCAGTTTTGAGAAAACATTTGACAGAAAAACAAAACTAAGGTAAATATTCAACGAACGCCAACGATTAGATAACGAAATTTAACATTTAACGAGCGGTTTTCATATTGATGTTTTTCGGTCAGAAACCTGTTCTCAAAACCATGCTATTGAAATTGTAAAAACTTCCGAATTTAACGAAACTTAAATTCTTCGACCGTCCTTTTAGTTTTTAACTTAGTTTCCTTCCCAGTCGAATCTTTATGTAGTTTACTGTTTAAGAGCAGTGGTTCAGTTTTCGATTTGCATATCTGATAATCAAATTGAGTTCCCCACGTTAGGAATTCATCATGCAAGACATGCTAGGAATTCATGCATTAATTTCCACCCTAGGAGATTAACTATATATGGCTGCAAAAGGGCCACTCATTAACTAAGGGATCCTTTAATTCCTGATTCAGTTTTAAAGGAACAGACTAGGACAATTGCCTAGTGTCCGATCCACACTTGCAGCTGTTAGTAGCCATGCTACACATGGCGAACGGGCTACTTCACCAACCCGCACTGGCCAGAGTAAAAATTGCCAAGTCCCTTCAAGATTAATTACAATCATAAAACAAGGCCTTTATTCCCCGGGGACTATCACCTTGCTCTGGCAGCGGTTAGTGTACAGGAAAGGCAAAGGGTGCTAAGAACCACAGGATCTAGCTGGCGTTTATTTTTATAGAAGGATTACAGAAACACATACAACTCCAGAACCCTATCAACAGAAGGAAAGCTTCAATAACTAGAACTTGACCTGATCAAATCTGATGTAGCAGTTCTTAGTGAAGAGAGAAGGAAAGATTAGGAAATGCTGGAACTAAATACTGGACACGAGTTGTATGTCTTTACATTATGAATTTCTTTTTTCACAAAAATCCACAAAGAAAATGGACATGGAGAAATCCAAGTGGAGGGACCAGCGAAGTTTATATTTTAGCAAACAAAAAATAAATAAATAATCACTGTGGCATACTCAATAGATTCAATACCGGAAGTGATCATCGAATGGTTAGATGCAAACTGTACCTCAGTGCAAAAAATGGAAAGAAAGAAACACGTGGCTAAACAAATAAAATCTGTTGACATAGCTAATCTGAAAAACCACACCAATGAATTCAAACTTGAACTGAAAAATCGATTTTCACAGCTTGAGAATTTTATGGAGAGTGAAGAGGATTTAAACAGCATCAACAGAGGAATAACAGAAGCTCTAATGGAATCAGCATTTAATACTGCTGGTCCCCAGAAACAGCTGGTCGGTAGGAAACTTTCAAAGAAAACAAAGGATTTGATGTGTAAAAGAAGGCAAATGAAAATTAAAAGGGATTATCTAACTACTAAAATTATAAAACATTAAGAAAAATGCATTGCAGAAAAGATAACATACAATTGCAATCATGTGAGAAAAGCTGTCTAAGAGAACAAGTTTGAGAAATTCAAAACAAAGTCTATACAGGCCAGAAGATTATCTGCTTTCTGAAGACAAGACACAAACGAAATTGAAGGAAAAATATTTTATACCAATCTTTAACAAAGAATTCAGTTTCGCACGAAGAAAGTGCAAATACTGCTGAGTTACCATCAGTACTAAAATAAGTTGCGTATGCCATTTAATGCATGAAGAGGAAAAGCTGCAGGAAATGATGGAATCACGGCTGATACACTAAAAGAAGCTGGAAGTTGAAATGCAACAGGCAACATTGTTCAAAGTATTTGAATAAAATAGATGTGCCAGAAGATAATAATGCAGTGGTGATTCTCCTATTAAAAAAGGTGGCACTACATAAAGAACTACAGACCTATTAGCGTTCTTTCCATTTCGCACAAAGTCTTCACAAAAGTTTTAGTGAATAGGCTGGAGAAAGCACCATTCCAATCAGCAGGATTTAGAAGTGGATACTCGTAGTATAGTAGACTATATGTAAGTGCTAAGAGAAGCCATAGAAAGAACCAATGAATACGAGATACCACTCTGAATTTATAGACCATGGAAAATCTTGACGGTTCATGTGCTTGAAGCCCTTAATAGTTGTAACAGACGAGTTGTGTTGATATCAAAAATACCTATAATAACGTAACATCTACAATTAGATTAGATAACAAAATCAAGATTGGAAAAGGTTAAGACAAGGTGATACGATCTCACCGAAAATTTACTGCTGTTCTTGAAGTTTGCAAAGAAATGAAATGGGAAGAGAAAGATTCTAATCAACGGCGAGCACTTTAGCCACATTGGATTTGTTGATATTATTGTTGCAACAGAATTTCAGGGTATGATATCAGGCCAAGTAAAAAAATTTGTGTTAAAAACGAACATAAACAAGGCAAGTTTAGTTTAATAAACTCACTTGTAAAGATAGCATTAAAGTTGACAAAATGAAGTTGGAAGAAGTTGAAAATATTAACCTTGGCCAATGGGTGATTATTCATGGAAGCACATGAAAGAAATTAATCGTAAAGCGAAGCTTGGATTGAGAACTTTCGGAAGAAAAATATTGAAAGGAAATATGCCATTGTGTTTGAAAAGCAAATTCTTTAACCAGTGTGCTTCGTGTTATGACGTATGGCTGTGAAACATTGACATTAACAGCAAATGCAATTCAAAAACTGCGGTTGGTTGAGTGATTGAGGTTTAATGGCACAAAACCTGAAAGGCCAGTCTGTGCCAAACGCAAGATTAAAAAACCAGACGGAAAAAACGAGTTGAAGGAAAGTTACGTGTACCAGTGTAAGGCACAGCCTCCACACAGGGTACGTTGCACCAACCTATGAGTAAATTACGTAATAGATCTTCAGCTTCAGCCAATCAAAAACTGCGGACTACACAATGTTTGGAAAGATTACTTGTCTGGGTGAAACAGACCAGAATCTAAGACACAATCACATGCATAAAGAAGTTGAAATGGAAGTGGGCTCATTAGAAGGCATAATAGATGGGCAATACGAGTTCTTGACTGGTTGCCAAAAAATTAGAAATGTCCTAGAAAGCGGCCACGTACGAGATGGGTGGACGAGTACCAAATTTGCAGGGTAGTTTGGAAAAGGTGGGCTGTGGATGGCAAATGTTGGAGAAATCTTTAATGCTTTTATCCTGCAGTGGATTGATAAAGGTTGACGATATATTTGTAGACAAGGCAATTTAGCTCGATCGCATTTCCAAAAACTTAAGACTTATGGCGACTGGGCCACACCTTGCACGGCAGAACTGTCATGTGCTGCACGAACAAGAAATATCACGAAATAAAGAGCAAATTGGTTTTGCATGCGTAGATCAGCGAACAACGTACAAGCTTCTGTAAGAGATATTAGGAACTATCCCAGAGGTAACGGATTAAAATTTCCTTTTAGCTTTCTTTGCACAGATACAAAATACAGAAAGCTCCAATCATTTTGTTTCGCAAAAGGCCCAAAATAATAGTAATGAGAAATTTAGTGATTAATTTCGGCGGGAGAAAAGAATTTAGGGTAATAGTTCACTTTAGCAAGAAATTATTATTGAAGATAAAAAATTAGTAATTACGTCATTACATACCTCACAGCCTTCGATTTAAAAACCGTTGTCGGCCGACGAAAAAAAACAGATGTTTATATAAAAAAACGATATTTTTATTTCCCATGTTGTCTATGGAGAGAAACCGCCATTATTTACAAACTGCCCTACTGGATCAACTAGGGCACACTAGATTTCAAATCTACATCAAGGACACACTACATCTACATTGTGATAAACCAGCGATTTGAGCTAAATGACTAGCGATTTTCTAAATTGAAGTGATTGGTCAACTTACCATACATCTCGAAAGCGTTAATAATCAATATACGTTCATTATGTATAACGCTTTCGAGATTGATGGTTGTAGTTGGGATTTTCGGAAGTATGGCGAGTACATGTTATAGATCCAGTGGGGCCTAATTGATGGAAACATTGGCTTGCTCTCCGCAGAGATAACATGGGAAATAAAAATATTTCTTATAAACATCTGGATTTTTCGTTTTCCGACAACGGCTTTTTTAAATCTAAGACTGTCGGGTATGTAATGATGTTATTACTAATTTATCTTCAATAATAGAAATTTCTTGCTTAAGTAAACCATTACCGAATTTAGGTACCAGATAGAAGGGAAAGAACTAATGGCGGTGCACTGTACGAGACAAACACTTAAGCGTTATTGTGACTAAAGATAATTTGGAAATCTGCATTGCAGCTGTCAAAAAAAAAATTAAGACGTTAGGGTTCTTTAAAAACCATCTGGACTCGTCAGAGAAATTGTTCTCCAGAAATATATATAATGCTAGTGCGCCTGTATCTAGAATACGATGTGCAGTTTCGGTCACCTCACCCCGTTAAATACTATTTGGAAAGGGCACAAAGAAAAGCTACTAAAGTTCATCGAGGGGTTAATGCATCATGAATATGTTGACGGGTTAGGCGAACAAAAGCTAGCTGGCAGACAAAAAGGACTAGGCGATTGAATTGAGTCAAAATTTTAAATGGATTAGATGCAGGTAAGAACTTTCTCTAAAGTTTCAGAGGGTTCACAAGAAGTGGGATGAAGCTGATTAAGAAGTCTGGGTTACAACTAAGGCACGAGTTTTTATTTAATAGTGGGCTTAGCAAAAAAAGTGATTCAAGCAATGACGGTTGAAAGTTAAAATAAATCTGCAACTATTTGATCTAACAGTGAGTTTACCCCAGTTTGCTCTGATTAGTCTTCATTAGTTAAAATTTACTTATACCGTTTCATTTGGGGTTAGAAGATCGTTTGAGTTCCCCTTTATTTTTTTGTTTTCAGTAAGTTTGTTGTTTTATCATGTTTAGTTTCTATTGACGATAGAACAGTGTTCCATTAAAGTATTTGGCGCTGGATTAAGGATTTTGTGTATTCTCTTATGTTTAAGTGTTCTAGTTTTTAAATTTCTTTAATGTCTTATCACTTAGTTTATGACATCGGAATCCTATTCCGTAATTAAGGTAACAGGGTAGTTTCACATTGGAGATTTCATTTATGTTTCGCAACGTTCCACATGTTGACGACGGCAATAGTTTCCCCAATTTTATGATGTTTGGCCGTGGCCAGCCATGCTAGGCTTTGTTGCAGACTTATTTTGTACTCGCTGTTGATAACTACACTAATCAGTGTGTATACATATACAGGTATATATCACAATTTTCCGCTTAAAAACGTTCGGCTTAAATTTAAAATAGATAAAACAAGTAAACCATGTTTTTATTTGACGTTCCGAAATTTCTGAGGAGACCAAGGCCCCACCCCTAAATACGCCCCTGGCTCGAATTGTAGCTCTGAAATTTTTTTCTTCACGTGAAGTGTGACATCCAACGCTTCGAACAGAGCAGAGGAATATAAAGAACGAGTGGTGAAGAATGGTTTGTTGACAATTGTTTAGAATGGAACTCTCCACCATTCGCCAAATAAAGAATGAAATTTTTGGAGGTTAAATAAAGGAAACCTTTCAGCAACTTATTTGCTATAACGCTCGGTTACACGATTGACTCATCTTGCCTGATAGTTTGTGCTTTCCGTCAATACTAATATTTTTAGCGTACCGTTAAGTGTCGATTCCTACCCCGTGGAGTACGCGTACCACTGGTTTAGATGAACAGTAACATACGGTTGGAAAAATTTGTGTCAAGTAACTTCTGGATTGTTTTTTGCCTCGACTTACGGCAAGAACAAGATTTTACATAACACTGGATTCAACGTTTCTTTTAACATAGAACTTATTTCTAGAACGTTTGGCGTATCTAAATAGTTATTGGCGGGGCGTGGCCTAAATTTCGTCCGTTGTAACGCTTCCTCTACTTTGTAGGACTTTTGTACCATGTGTCAAAACCGCATGCCATGTAAACTAATGTTAAATGACAGGTACTGTACCAATAATAGAAAATTTCGCTTATACTTTAGCGGGCGTATTTGAACTTTGATAACCTGATGAAAAATGCGTAAAAATCGCTAAGCAGCTACGGTCTATTTACCACAGATCGCCTGATGCGAGCTTGTGGAATTCATAAGCATATAGCCATTGCCACTTATCGTATTCTTACGAAGATCTACCATTTTATAACGCACTTACTCTTCTAGTACAATAAAAACTTTACGAGAAAGCTTCAGTTATGTATAGAAACACTGGTCACGCTTTTATAACGGCAGTATGTGACCTTGGATCTTATCCGGAAATTCAAGAAACTGGTATAAAAGTAACATTGATCGAGAAGTTTCTTGGAAGTCATTTACACACGCAATAGAAATTCACGTTTTTCGAGAAAATTCATAGGAACTTTAGTCCAAACCTCAGCAACAGGGGCAAAAATAAGGGAAGCCGTACCTCTAGTTCGTGATGTAGGCGTTTTGCACAAGTTAATACGAAATAAACTTTATACACCTACGTCAATAATAAAAAGGTAGTCATTTAAAAGTACAATCAGGGGTCTATTTAGAAATCTGGCCTGTTAACCTCTTCACAAAATCCCAATTCAAGAAAACTGACCTACAAAAAAAAGTGTTTAGAAAATAGAATCACAAACGGTTAGCTTACTATGTCGTAATTTCAGCTTCATACATTTAAATATCAGGTTATTCACAAAAGCTAAAAAATATTCAAAATGATCCTGAAACAAACCTGGCTCGACCCATAATAATATTAAAACATTAAGTTGCTCTGTAAACTGACGATTGAAAATGCAGTGCGATATAGATTGTTTTGGAGAACGATTATCGGTTTCTGTTGCTCAAGCTCTGAAAACTTATTTCCACAGCTGCTTATGCTAAGCCAATGAATGTTATTTTAGCAACACTTCCATGGGCTTTGAAATAATATAACCAGAGAAACTTTTAATCTGTATACAGGCAGCAATTTAACCGGCAAGTTCAATTCTTTATACCCTACAAACCAATTTGAAGCATATTGCTGTATTGAAGATATGAGTGAAAAATTTAAGAAATTATGAGAATTCCTGTTGAGGCATGTAATGAAGGCTGCCTCCAGGCTTCTTTAAATAGGTTATTTTTCGGTTAAGGTCAGGCAGGAAGCTTGTGAAAGAGCAGGAAGGGAAAAAGCTCGTTCTGAACAAGCAGAATGAGAAAGTCACGTTACTAATGGCAATAGATTAATAAACATTTTACGAGGAAGGATTTTTTTTTGAGTCAAATGGAGAAAAGTTCAGACCAGTATCGTTTGGTGAACACAAGGTAGTATCAGAAGCGTTAACAAAAGAAACTTTTCTTTTTACAGTCAAAAGAAAACTCGAGCACGACAGCTGGAGGAATTGAAATGGCGAAAGAAGACGTTCACTGAACCGCAGTAAATCCGTTCAGCAACGCTAGAACGGTTAATTTCGCATTTGCAACTCAAATAGGTAAGAATTTAGGCTGTTTGTAGGTTATACCCATGGAAAGAGTTCAGTTAAAAA
>JJRW01S0006356.1:29060-39170 GCA_001188405.1 Loxosceles reclusa | reverse complement strand
CCTCGAGCTGTAGAGTGTTCCGTAATCATCTTGTGTTAGAACTAGCATGGCCCTTACCGTCTCTTGTGTCATTAAACTTCAAATAACCAACCAACTCCAAGATATACTGTTATTTTCATTTGGCCAGCAGCAGAAGTTTACTCTGTGTCCTCTGCAGTTCTTTCTACAGGGTAGACCTGGAGAACATTGTAAAGAAAAACTTTACTTTTTGTCGACGCCGGGATTCCAACCAACGGATCTGTCACCTCCAGAGCTCCAGAGTGACCACTTTACCGGTTAAGCTACAGCGACGGGGGTTTTCAGTAGCTTTTTTTGAACTCGTTTGTGGATGGGCATTACATCCTTCCCCGCTTGAAAGAGAGGTCAGGATAACGACCTAACCTCTAGTGGTGGACCTAACGGTTGGATCTTTGGTCACTAGCGTGAGTCGCTAAGTTCGGGCGCCATTTGTAAAGAAAAAATGTCGACGCCGGGAATCGAATCAACGGATCTGCCATCTCCAGAGCCGCCGCCTTAACCAATTAAGCTACGCCGACGGGGTTTTTCACTAGCCTATTTTGAAGTCATTTGTGGGTGGGTATTACAACATGACGGAGCATTTATTGCAGCATTCAGTCTACGAGAAGAGACGGTTTGTTTTGCTAAAACGGATGCATCGCAATTTGATTTATTCTATATTACGTTCGTGATATCCTTAATATTGATTAAGTCTTACATTCCAACGTGACCTTCGTCCTGTGTTGCTCCTAGTGTTACCAAATTATTTCAATCACTGGTTGTGGTATTTTTGAAGCCGTGAATGACAACTGTACCTACCAGTGCGCATGTGTGCTCCACGTGTAACTCTCTCCAGCACCGCAGTATAACTCCAAGTCTTTATTATTATAATTATTACGTTGTACTCTCCAGTGGATTCGAATCCTTTTTGCTCTCAATTCAACTGTTTGAAAACGCCTTCAAGAAGAGCAGTAAAAATTTCAGGTGAGATTGTATCACCCTGTCTTACACCTTTTCCGATCTTCATTCTATTTGTTTCCTTATGTAGTCTTATTGTTACGGTACCATTATTATAAATATTTTCAATTGGTTCAACTTATCCCGAGAGGAACGACGCCACTGACAATCCATTGATGGAAGCCACTTCCAACATTTTCACAATCCGAATAAGTTCATTTAACTACAAAACGCATTGTTTTCGATTCGTTAGCCAATTGCTTAACCATCTCAGTAACTTGCCACCCCCCCTCCCCCGCATCTGTTTTTCTCGCTCTCATTTATTCAATTAATTTACTGTGAGATACCTTGTCAAAAGCCTTACGAAAATCGAGATAAATTACATTGACACTGTTTTCAGTATCGAGCTGTTTTGTGACAAGGTCATATAGAGTGGACTACCAGCCGAAACACCGAGTAAAACACACGGCAAACATGTAGTGGACATCGGCTACTGGATGTTCGACTGGAAAGGATAATCTCCCGATGTACCCATCGCAACAGAAGGGTCACAATACGTCAAATCACAGAAAATCAGCAACAGGGGGAAAAACTCCAGAGTTTTCTGAACGTATAAGTCGACGCACCTTGCACAGCATCGGGTTTAGCAGTTAAACCTTAGTTTGGAAACCTTTGTCGCCCGCAGGAAAAAACATTTAATGCCTCCAGTTCGCAAGAGAGTACAATGATGGCGTAATACATAACTGGCGGAGGCAGTTGGTCTAACGAATCACTTTTTTAGTTACCCCGTTCGGATGGACGAGTGCGAATATGAGGAAAAAGCACGAACGTTTAGATTCTAGGTGCAATAGGATTGCAGGACTTTGCAAGCTAGTGGAGCCAATGTTATGGCTTGGGAGATGTTTTGTGGCCTTGTTTGGGTCCCCTAATCCATGACGTTTTTTGTGGCCTTGTTTGGGTCCTCTAATCCGTGTTGAACGACGTCTTACTCCCATAAGTTATAGCTTGTCGCTGACAAAGCACATCCTGCTATCATCATTGTTTACTCCAATGGAAATGAGTCCTTCCAGAAAGACAGTGTGCCCCTATCATATCGCTCTTATTGTTCACAGATGATTGCAGGAGTATGACGTGACTTTACCTTGCTTCATTGGTCCCCACAATTACCGAATCTCAACCCAATTAAAAATTTGTGGGACGAAGTTGAAGGGGACATCCGAGAGCGGGATCCACCGCCATCGAATTTAACAGAACTGGAACGTGTCATCCACCGCTGTTGGTCTTAGATCCCTTTACTCACCTTCCAATATCTGATCAAGTCCATGTCCAGGAGAATTGCAGTAGTCTCGAGGGAAAACGGTGTTCCTACGTTGTGCCGAATAGGTGGTCATAAAAAGTGTATACATATATTTGCATTTAAAATTTGATTTAAATTCCCGTGCGAACTCCGGGTACATAGCTAATTAATACTTACACACATACGTACTGTTTACGCAAGTTCACTTCAGCGTTGCAAGCTATTGTTATGTGCATTGTCTCTCGTTATAATTATAGCTGCTTGATCGATAGCTTGCTAATTAAGTTTGACATTAATTAATGAGATCAAATTTAGCTTTTGGCAAGGGTGGGAAATTCCCACCTTCTAGCGATGAGGAGTTGGGAAAAAAATTTAGTGGAGCAGCTTATATATTCGGGGTAAAGACCTCCTTTTATCGCTCGCGGATTTATCTCACGACCGATTCGAAAAGGGTGCAGCGATATTCTCATGCCATCTGCCGTTTTTTCTGCTTTGCATTTAAGAAACGCTTGAGTTAAGTTAACACCTGCTAATCGAAGAGAGTTTCGTTCCTTCTCGAGTAGCATTTGTCGTTTTGAAACTGTCGGCAGTCAATACGAAAACTAAGTTCTCGTCACGTCCATACAACGAGTCATTATTTTTTCTCCTGTTGACGGGCTTCACCTTGAAAACTGGGTCAATTCGCTTATCAGTCGCCATCGTCTCCCCCAGCAGGAACCCGTTCATTCCTCATTTCGTGTCGATGCGAGAGTAACGGCACTTTTTCATTTACAAATAAGGCAGAAATCAGCTCGCCGTTTCTTCGTCATACATCTGTGAAAATAGACAGTTTATTAAGGTTAAAAAGTGGGAAAAAAAGAAAAGTTCCCTATCTCGTTTGTGGCTTTTTCTTCAGAGTTGAGACTCGCGTGAGAGGCTTTCTTGGTATTAATATGCGTGCAACAGCCCACGAAGGAAATTGCCTCGCGTTTCATTAAGCGGCCCTCGAAAGAGTAAAGGGCTATATAGTGTAGGTGGGCCCGACCTACTTCGCCACCTCACTGCCATAAAGCCCAAAATGCAAGAAGGGGGTGGGAAGACCCATTACTCATTCTAGTTCCAATGCTCTGATTTAAATCCCTTTCACATTTCGAATAGAAGTCAGCTAAAAAGTTTTATCTCCGATCTCAGCGAAGGGCAATTAGAACTTGTTGCAAAACCTCGGGGTTAAGCATGTCAGTGCGACATTTTCTTTCCTGTTACAGCTATGACCTCTGCTGAACCACGCAGTGGTGCCGTGAGAATATAGGGATACAACACTGCGACGTAAAATGAACCAAGTGCATTGCATGGCAACTGAGATGAACGACTAACGGAGAATGCACACTTTTGCAATAAATCTGGATTTTCGTTAGTCTCTACACTATATGTAAGGAAAAACTTTACTTACGTCGACTCCAGGATTAGTACCAACGGATCTCTAGAGTGACCGCTTTACACGTTAAGCTACGCCGACGGAGTAATTGAGTAGCTTATATTAAAGTCATTTGTGGGTGGACATTACAACCAGTGCCTCTCTCTGTATGTTACTTTTTCTAATGATGATGGAGTCGTTTCCCTTTGTTGGGGGTAATTGTGTGTTTGAATGTTCCTATTTTTTCTTTTTTTTTGTTTTTGTTTTTTGTTTCTTTGTGGAGTTGGTCTTGTCATTCTTAGTGGAGGGTTGTTACGGCGGGACCCTGTTCCGTAGTTGAGTTACTGGGTTTATTCGACAATGAGTTTATTCCATATGTTGACGACGGAGATGGTTTCCGCAATTTTGTGAGTTTTACGGGTAAATCTGTGTGTATATACACTCTATAACATAAATATCGACGCACCAAGAAGGAGGTATCCGAATGGGACGAAAATCGGTAGATGTGATGCACATGCATCGAAAACGAAACGATAACAATATCATAGGAACCGAATGTTTTATTCAGGAAATATAGCTAGAAGAGCAAAAACAATCAATAATGCGTTGCCCCCCCCCCCTCTGGTCCTGATGCAAGCTTTTATCCGGCTTGGCATTGCTTCGTAAAGTTTGTAGATGTCCTCCTGCGGGATTGTTTGCCATACACGTTCCAGTTGGTGAGTTAGATCGGCGCGAACCAGGGACGGTCGCAAACGTCTGCTCATCAGAGCTCAAACGTGTCTTATTGGGGAAAGATTTGGCGATCGCGCCGGCTAGGGAAGTGTTGAAGAAGGTCGAAAACAATCTATAGAAAGGCGTGCCGTGTGCGGCCGTTCAGTATCCTGCTGGAATGTAAGTCCATGGGTCCGTGAAAGGAAGGGTAACTCAACGGAGCGTAGAATGTCGTCGACGTACCGCCGTGCTGTAAGGGTATCACGGGTGACAACCAAAGGGGTCTGGCTATCAAATGAAATGGCACACCATACCATAACTCCTGATTGTCGGGCTGTGTGGCGGACGAGTCAGCTGAGTATCCCACTGCTGTCCTGTACGTCTCCAGATAGTCTTCGCTGGTCATCGGAACTCAGTTTGAAGCGGGACTCATCGCTGAAAACAATTCTGCTCCAGCCCGTGAGATTCCAGGTCGAATGCGCCTGGCACCATTGCAAACGCGCCTGGCGGTGTGCAGCGGTGAGGGGCAGTCGGATCAATGGCCTCCGTGACCTCAGCCCCCGTTCGCAGAGTCGCCTATCAATGGTCATTGCACTCACTGGTGTCCCGGTTACAGTCGGATGGTTGATAAGGACGCATCAGATGCTGTGATCGCCGATCGGACGATCACCTTGCCTTCGCGTTCTGTCGTCGCTTTTGGCCGACCGCTACCTTTGTGACTCTCTGTATGGCCATGGCTCACCCATTCCAGCCAACATCGTCGAATGGTAGCACCGTTCCGACCCAAATGTCCAGCGATCCTACTATTTGACTATTCTGCTTCCTTTAGTCCAATTGCGCTTGTCCTTTCTCAAAAGGACATACTGTTCGCGAACCCGTCCGCCAGGCATTGGTACAGTCGACGTAAGTCGACGGAACCACATTCGCATGGAAGTTATGCCCTAGCACTGGAATGTTCTCAATTTTATACACGATTCGGAGAATCCGAATCGTATATAAAACAATGCGTAAACAATGCGCTGCAGCTCAACCTAATCAGTCATTGGCCGCCAAAAGTTAATCATTTGCATAGACTATCGTAAGATATGTGCATACGCAATTTCATCCCATTCGGATAACTCCTTCTTGGTGCGTCGATTTTTGTGTTAGAGGTCAGGGTAACAACTTGACCTCGAGTGGTGGACCTAACGGTTGGCTCATTGGCCACTAGTGTGAGTCCCTGTTCGGGTGCCCTTTTGTAAAGAAAAGTTGTCGACGCCGGGATTCGAACGCTGAACGTTCAGCTCCGGAGGAATCGCTTTACCGATTAAGCTACGTCGACGAGTGATCTGGGTTGCTTATATCGAAGTCACTTGTGGGTGGACATTACAGAAGTTATTGTTAGGTCTGCCACTGATCCCTTATTTGCTGCTGTTTATGCTGTAAATGGTATGGCTAATTGTGCAATATATGATAATGTACATGGCTAATATGTGTAAGAGGTTCCCCTACAAACAAGAACACATAGACTTTTCTAGTGTAGCTTAGCGGACGTGGAACCTACCTCCGGGCGCAAGGAAACGTAGGCTCGAATTCTACTTCTTTCAAAGGAGTTAACTTATTATATATAATAATAAAATGAAAATTAACGAAACGTTTACTTCACTAAGAAAGTCTGAAAAATCACGCGACGTGTGATGATAAGCACAGTCAAAAATCCACGCCAGACATCCACTTAAATTATCACCAAAAGAAGAATGTAATAGGTATCACGTAGCAGTAGCCGGAAAAGAATACGCACAGGTCGTGGGTAATTCCTTCGTACGAGAAACAAAATACGGTTTCGTAGTATCCGACTGTAATGAAAATAGGTTCAAAGGTCACCCTGAATCGCTGGAATTAGCCAATATCAAACCAGTTGAAAGTGCTATTGAAACGTGAAAGGTCGATCAATAGTTCAAAAAAGGCGTGAAGTGAAAAATAATTATATGCATACTAAATTTCAACCTCTTGAGGTAGGCGAGAGGAGGAGGGTCATCGCTGAAATTCGACAGGCAGGCTGAGGCGTTAATTGTTAGACATCTATAACAAATCACAATATCAAAGAACAGTTGGAGCAAAAACAGTATAGCATTGAAGCAGAGGCTGTACACAATGAATTCCATGGTGTATATAAAAACAGTTTGAGAAGGTCAGTTACAAAATTGTAAACTTTCTTCGTTTTTAGGCTAGTCAAAAACACTAATGCTAACGACTTTACAGAAACAGAGGGGCCAGTAGAATTGTTTTCATTCAGGAGCCCAGAATAAGAGTTTGATGAGGGTGAGGGCTGAGAAATGTCGCCCTACTTAGGGCTATTAAAAACTGCTTCAATCAATGCCTGTAAATTGATCTATCTGTGTGGGAATGATGATCTCCTTTAATGGCCGCATCACTCCTGCAGATTAACAGAAATGGATCACTGACGGCTCAGAAATATAGACATGACATTCTCAGACCTATGATGGTCCCGTCCACCGCAACAATCGACGAAGAATTCCTATTAATGGGCGACAACATCAGGCCTCATCGTGCTCAGCGTGTGGAAGATTTCCTTTTCGACGAAAAAAAAACTCTTCGAATGTGTTGGCCAGTATGTTCCCCAGACATGAACCCCATTGAACATGTCTGATACATGCTACGATGAAGGATTGCTGGTCGTTTGTCACATAAACAGTTCAACGACCGGGTAAAGTAGGTCTTCTGCAAGAGTGGAACAGAATACCCTAGTCCATTCTTTTAATGATCTGATCTCATTCACTCCGTGCCTCACTGGTGTGCAGCATTGCTTTCTGTTAGAAGAGACCATACCTCTCATTAAAAATGATTTTTATCCGGGAAATTACGTCTTTTGTCCGTTCGCCTGATACAGTATGCATAAAATGTGCAGTTTCCGTTTTATAACATAAAACTCGAAACATATTTATTTATTTATTGTTCAGTGCATCATCTTCTTTTCTCATAGCTTACTATATTTATGGATCTTATGTCAACCTAAATACAAATTAAAAAAAATTAAAATCGGCACCGGGCAAAAGCCTATCACAGCCGACCATATCAAAAAACCAGAAAACTGCGGAGACCTTCCCACCGTCCAAATTAGGTATCGGAGTTCCCTCGTCACTACAAACAAATATACACAAAAATAAAGAAACCAATATCACATGGAAAAACTACATACAAAAACAACAACATATATATGCAGTTCTATACATAAAATTGCGGAGACCTTCTCCTTTGTAAGATGCACAACATTAACACAAATTAGGGGACAGAGCTCCCACGTCATAACAACAAATAACACACAAGGAATAAATGAATTAAAATCATGTGAAACAACCTCTAACACTTTCCCCTCATTTGCAACTTCTGTTTAAAACCATAATACCCCCTAATTGTCTTGAGCGGTGTGTTAGTTAAACCCACTTGATTAAGAGTTTAAGTGCGATTTCAAATAAATAACGTCAATTTGGATCTGCATGCCCTCATTACAGAAGTGGGCCGGTGAATTTGAATAACTCTCCAAGCATATTGAAAATCGATTTCATTATTATTGAAATGCGATATTTCATACATTCGATTGTTTGCAGCTAATTAATCGAATTGTGTATAAGAAAAACAAGAGGACTGAAAAAGTCTAATATAAAGAGGAAAGAGAAAGGGGAAGGTTTAATTAAAATTTCACAAAGACAATTGCCCTTAAATAAATTATTACTCCGTGCATAATTAAACCGAAAAACTAAGGGAGTGGCGTGTTGCAAAAACATATCCAGGAAATTCACTCTTACGAACACAGTTTTTCAGCAATCAAAGCTTTTTTTTCTCTTTTTATTTTTTAAGTAACAATAAACGTGAAACTGATTATGCTGTAGTAGTAGTAAAATGGCTATTTTACTGACGCCTCTTTTATACGTACAGCTTGACGTCATCAACTACGCACAGTGACAGATGCACGGACTGATTTTAATCTGACGTCAGACTGATTTAGAACATTCGTTGTCCCTTTTCTCGTTGGCTAATTCATAGTTGTTTCAGACTGGTTTGGAGCATTGCTCGCGGCTGTTTTCTTCCTACTCTGCGGAGGTGAGGATGTTGGCGTGAGAAGCTCGCACTTAGGGGGCAATGCTCCCCACAGTTACGCAATAAAACTGTGACTAAAGAATACTTTATGGAACAGGGTTGGGAAGGAGTCCTCCACCTCCGTAAAAGTAGGAGGGGGGGGGGCAGCACGAGTCATTTCCATTAGGAAAGAAAGCTACCAATGGTGTGAAACTTTCCTTGTAACTAACGTAATATTTGTTGGTTTTTGAAAACTTGCTTTTTTAAGGAATGTTTACTTAAATTTTCAAAACCGACAATATAGATACAAAGGATTAAGATTAATAAAATTTAAATTCTTAATCTCGCAAAAGTTAGGTTTTGTTTGTAAAACGCTTAAAGTATCCAAGAATTTTACTATGCGTGAGTGTGTGTGTGTTTTTGAATAAGAATCAGGGAGAACGAGAAAGCGAAAAACAAACAAACCTTTTTTGCTATATATACATTAATCTAACATCATAAGATTTAATTGACTTGTTTCAGAAAGACAACTAATTTTTAAATGATTAATCAAACAGAGATTGCTGTGTATAACTTTCCCAGCTTAACACCGGAATAAATACGGAGGGTTCAAAAGATTCTGCAAAGCAGTCCCCGCGCTTCGGCACATTTTGTAATGTTTTGGGCGGCCTCAAGTTGTGTGGAGCGCCATGATGTGACATAATGGTTTCTAAGTTTTAGGCGAAATTTGACTGTTGACAAGAATACGAAGATTAAGCAATACTGAGATTTGAGTTTAAAACCAAATAGTAGCTGAGTGGGGACTCTTTCCCCGGGGGTTGTGTGGCACCTGCTGTCGGGGACATGTTTCCGTGGACAGTGAAAGTGTACTGGGGTCCCTTCGTGGCTTGCGCAATGCCTCGAGTGAGGTGGCTGCGGCGTATATCTCGAGCTCTCGCACTCGAACCTATTAGACCGTATCACTTGTCCGTCATACACATCGATCGAGCGTGTTTTTAGGCTATGTGGTTTTCACTCGCGCTTTTCGAAATAAACATTTTCCCTCGACCTTCGCCTACACGCTTACGTACCACCGTCAAAATATTATAAACTGTCAATTACCAAATTCAAAAGACTAAAGTCATTTCGCTAAATTAAATATAAGAAATAGTACAGTATCATGGTTGTACTTTCCAGTACTCAGTCGTAGCGGTTGCAGTAAAAAGAATCAATCACTAGGATAATTAAAGTTCACTGTTACTCGACCACGATGGGCACTGCTTGCCATGAAGAAAATTGTTACTCCTGTAATCACGATGTCTACTGGCTACCAAAAGTTTCGATGTCATCCGATGCTACGGAACAACACTAAACCAGCTTAATCACAATACTCTGCGATTAGAAAAATGGATGTGGTTGATATCAGCTTCTTAGAAACGCCACGTTGAAGGACGTCACAGCAATTTCAGTAAGCCATACGCATCACTCTCTCTCTCTAAACCCCGTACTTGAAATATATTTCACCTTAAGGAACTCCAGCACTCAGAGAATAGTGAAAGCAAAAATGCCTGAAATACTTTAAATGCAAGTAATTATTCTAGAGTAGTTGGAAATACACAGTATGCTATTTAAGGTTAAGTATTTTGTCTATATTATATAGTTAATGCAAAAGCCAGTTTTAATGCAACAGCGTCACCTA
>JJRW01S0006354.1:79622-92319 GCA_001188405.1 Loxosceles reclusa | reverse complement strand
ATAAAGGAAATTTTAACACTGATCCCAAGTTTTCAGTGTAGGTAATCAAGAAAGCAGCTATACTCGTATCTAGTGTGAGTGGCTCTGTTACCTGCAAAGCTCCTAACGTGCATGATGGGAGGCCTCTTACTTTGGTACCCCTAAGGGGCCGACTTTTTTGGTGTGTTCGGGGAGTGATGTGACATCTCGCAAGGTACCCAAGCCACTTAGTATTATGTAATTACCTTGTGTTTGGCACATCATAACCTCTTAGGTCATTGTGGCATTACATTGTGGCCTTTGTTTGCATTTGCTTTCTGTTACAATTTGTTATTTTATGTTCACCATTAACAAATACAAATACAAAATGAAAGTCAGCAACAGGCAAACGCCCACCATGGCTGACCTTGTCTAACAATCCACAAAACTACGGAAATGTTGGAAACTACTAAGAAAATGTTGGAAAAACTACGTACAGCGTTTAACATAAATTAGGGGACGGAGTTCCCTCGTCAAAAAAAAAAAAAAAAAATAAAATCTCATGGAATACTTACTTGCAAATCAATATACAATACGTCACCCTCTCCCCCAACCCATAAAATTGCGGAAACCAATTTTCCGACGTCCGAACATGGAACATTAAGAAGCACAATTGTAATGGAACACATGGAACATTAAGATGTAATGGAACACATGGAACATTAAGAAGCACAAGAAGCACCCATTGTCAAAACTACCAAGTACCATAATTTCAGAACAGGGTTCCATCATAAACTTACAATTAAGTATACAATAAGAAATTCTAAAGAACTGAAAAAAAAAAGCAAATTTAAACATACAAAAAGAATAGACGCAGTCACTTGAATAATGAAAAATGGTTTCATCGTCAATACAAACTAAACATGATGAAAAAATGAACAGAAGGAAAAGAAAAAGACAGGAAAGGGGACGAAAAACTCAAATGATCTGCAATGATCAAAAACAAATGGACATCAACAGTAATTCTCAGCTAATGAAGATTTAAATCAAAAGCTAATCCGAGCAAATGGGGAGAAAACCAGATTGTCATTAGACCTTTTGGTTCTTGTGCTTGTTTTGTTTCTGTCATCGTAACTTATGTTGGTGTCATCCCTGTGTCAATATTTTGTTTTTCTTCCAGGCTTAGTGGTGGTCCACGTGGCTACACCTTAGGTTTAGAGGGTTTTTATCTTCACCTTCAGCGTGGCTGCACGTTTTCCCTGTGCGATGATCCGTGTTGCTAGAAATGGGGATCCTGGCCATTGGGAGATGAGGTACTGACCCCAATACATTGGTTTGGCCCCGGCTTCAGCTAGACTGGAGCTTCAGTCTCAGCCTGGACTGTTGCAATTGGCTAGACGGCGGTTTCCTTCGTGTCCCCCAGCTAGGTTCAACTGATTGTTTGGGTCCAGCTTGATTAGCCATCTTGCCAGCCCACACATGACGGTGTAGCTCATAGTTAGCCCTGCCGTGCTTGCACTTCCCCTTGTTGGACTCGGTGGTGGGTGAGGCTGCCAGGAACTGAATCTTTAATAAACCAACTATGGCTATTACAACCTCAAATTCTTCTTTGAGCGGACCTCGATAAGGGCCCAAACTGATTGCTCTACTTCATCTATTCTTACAGTTTCCAATGCACCACTTCATATCATATTCCACTTTAACAAAGGAAATTACTTAATTGTGCAGCAGAAATAACCAACTGTTATTTTTATAACACGCTGCTGAACGCTGTTATAAAAATAACGTTTATTTCTGCTGCACAATTAAGTAATTTCCTTTGTTAATTTAAAATACCCACCTTCTGTTGTTGCGATCGATTGTATGACGGTTTGGGACCGAACAGTGTGGCGCAGATGGATAGCGCACGAGTAACGTTGATACTCGTGGTCACGGATTCGAGTCCCAGTCGCCGTTCATATTTTCTTTCTTCACGCAGAACTTTGTTGTTTCGACATCTAAGAGAGAACAGTTCGTTCTCTGAAGGCTTAATTGCCATCCAGCAGCATGTTATAAAAACAACAGTTGATATTCCACTTTACTGCATCTGCTTTTTCTAAGTTGTCTCTGTTTGTTGTTTCCAAAGATATCTATGCACTCGCACGGCAAAGTCTGTGAAGAAGTTACATTCAGGAGACTTATTCGTGGTAATAGCTTCATCCCAACAATCTACCATGTTATTGCAGTGTATGTCTTTTGCAAACCTGCTTGTCACAGTGATTCCTCTTGGTACTTTAAATGACTCCCGTGGAGTGATCAACTGACATCAATCATCTCCATATGTCTGAAAAGGAACTTCTTGCTGAGCTCCCAGACCAAGTAGTTCAGGCAGTGCGACAAATCAGTATGTAATGTGATGGTCAGATTGTTCCTACGTGGCACATCATTTTGACGTTCAACAAGCCTATCTTGCTTCCAGAGATAAAAGCTGGATACCTCGTATATGCCACTCGATTTTATGTTCCCAATCTGCTTTGCTGTTTTAAGTGCCAGCATTTTGGACATGACAAACATCTTGTCATGGAGTTGCGATTTGCCCTCGATGCCACAGCGCTACACACGACACTGATTGTACTTCACCTGCCTGCTGTGTAAATTGCCGGGGAGCTCACCCTGCATATTCTCGGGCTTGCCCCAAGTGGCAAGAAGAGAAGAATATACAACAAGTGAAGGTTAGACAAAATCTCTCGTACGCAGAAGCCAGAAAGCTCGTGTCGCCTGCTCCAACCCGCGGATCTTATGCGACGGTAACTCGTAGTTTTGCGTCTCAAAGTGTTCAAACTACTCTTGGTTTTCCCCATTGTTTGTCTTGGCACTATCTTCTTCCTGTGCAGCTCTATCTTCATCTGAGCGCCAAAAGTTTTCCCACAACGCTTCGCCTCCAGCTACTTCAGTTATGACTCCTATGAGTACTCCAGCACCGAAACAATCGAAGCCGAAACCCAAGGGTTCGAAGAAGCTTCAGAGAAAGCTTGAAATTCGTGCGGTTCTTCGTAGTTCGTTAAAACATTCAAACTCATTCAGTGTGCTCTCCGCGTTTGAGGATGAGGATCGTATGGATACTGCTGCTCCCCCCTGAGAATAAATCCTCGTCCAAACAACAGACTAGTCTTCCTAAGCAGCTCCCACCAACAACTTAATGTCTACTGCGATCTTACAATGGAAGTGTCGTGGTTTGCATGGCAACATCGATAATCTGAAACTGTTGTTGCACATCCGTTCTCCCATCAGCATGGCCCTTCAAGAAATCTTTTTGTGCCCGACATCCCAAGTTCAGTTTCGTGTAACTACAGAATTTATCGCACCGTGGTCCTTGGTGGCGTGGCTAACCTCGTCCCCCAAAACGTGCCTTTTATAGCTCTGAAGCTTCAAATGTAAAATACAGGCTGTTGCAGTGCGTGTCTTTGTTGGTCACATGCTCACGGTTTGCTCTGTGTACCTGGCACCTGGAGGTCGATTGGCCTTTTCCACTTCTGAGAATCTGGTGTCACAGCTTCCGTAACCGTTTCTCCTGCTTGGAGATTTTAACGGACACAGCACTCATTGAGGATACTTGTCTACTAGTTGCAGTGGTCGAGTTGTCTCTGCTAAATACTGGTGACGTTATGTATTTTCATGCCCAGTGCGGTCATTCACTGCTTTGGATTCGTCTTTTTGCACTGTCCCAGTACCACCTTTGGTCGGGATCTGCCCTTTCAGATCCCTCGGGGAGTGACCACTTTCCCATTTTTTGACGTCATCTACCATTACTGGCAGCGAGTTTACCAGCTTGCCGCGGTGGAAACTTGATTGTGATAATTGGGTTCGTTTGGCCACATTATCTGTGATGACAAATGACATGCTTCAGACACCATACATTGATCAAGCAGTGGACCAGGTGACTTTGTGTATTCTCCAAGCAGCTGCACGTTCTGTACCACGCACTTCGATACATTTGCCTCGATTACCTAAACCTTGGTGGAACCACGACAGTTCTGCGACGACCCAGAAAGCGAAGAAGGCGTGGGACATTTTCTGCCGATGTCCGACTCCCTGTAATATGGTGCATTTCCAGTGTCTCGAGCGTTTGCCCGTCGTCCGCTGTCGTGGCGAAAGTGTGTGTTCAGCATCACGTCTTCCACCAGTTCGAAGGTTGTTTGGGCAAGATTCGTCGCATCTGTGTCCGTTACACGTCCCACACAATATCCTGTTTCTCTGCGGATGGTGGCACCGTGTCTGATCTTCCTACAATTGCGAATGTCTTGTCAGAATCTTTTCCCCAGGTTTCCCGTTGTTCTACCTACAGCACATCGTTCTAGGCATTTGATGGGCTGAGCCGTAGGCTCGCTTTATGCGCCGTTCCCGTCTCATTTGAGACATTTGACAGCTGCCCTTATGGGGGTTTCAGTCGGACATGGTCTTCCGTGTTTGGCTATTGTTCATGCTAGCTTCCATTCCCACTGCCCGTCTACCCTAGTTGTGAGGTGGCGTTCCATCCTCACTGGGGAGGGAAGGGGGACAAGTCCCCCTCAACTACTACTTCTGACAGTTGCGTAGCTTCAAGACGGGAGAGGTTGGAGTTTATAAATTTAGCCAGTTCTGCTAGCTCATGACTTGCAGCTGTTGTGTGTATACCGATCGACAGGTTCGCCCGGGAGCGAAGATCCCGTGTCACTGCTGTTGCGTGCGGGCATCTCCACTTATGCCGATGCAACTGCACTCCGGCATTGGGAGGTGTTTCGTCCTCCACCACACTGTGTCAAACGCTCCCTCCACGTCAAGCGACACCACAGTCGTGTACAGACTTTCGTGTTTGCGCTTCTGAACTTCACTTATCAGGCGCGACAGAGCCATCATCGCACTACGTCTCGCCCTGAAGCCGTACCGTGGCGACTTCACGAAGCTCGATTTCTCTTCGTAGAAACAGTCGGGACAATAACAACCGCTCTAGTACTTCCCCTAAAGTCGATAGCAAGTAGATTCCCCTCTTGCTTTTATGATCTCTAGGTTTCTTTCCAGGCTTATTCAGAAGCACAAGCTTTCCGCATTTCCAGCCACTTGGGAACACCCACGTCCTAAGACAAGCGTTGAATACTGCAGGTAGCAGGTTCGGTTCAGACTCGTGGAGTCTTTGCACGATCTGTTCGTTGAGTCTGTCTGGACCCGAGGCTTTCCCTTTCGGTAGCCACCTAACGACTCTGTCGACTTCCTTCGTTGCAAACAACGCATCTGGATGGGTGTCCGGCGCTTGGTGCTGCCAGGCGTATCTCGCTTTGAGTCGGCGTGTCGTTCTCTTTGCTGTCCATCGGGTAAAAGGCGTCCAGTATGACACTTAAGCTCTCGTCTATGTTAGCGGTTAGTGATCCGTTCGGTTTCCGAACACAAGTGTGCATCACCCGTTCGTAAGCCTTGCCTCCTGCCAATTTGAACACTTTTCGGAAAGAGTCTTGTGTTCGCGGCAACTCTTTCCGAGACCCATGCTTCGCCTGGTTTATTAGCTTCTTATACATCGCCCGATTCTTTTTAAAAGCATGACATTTCTTTGTCCGCACTTCGGGGTCGAGTTCCACCTGGAATTAGCGTCGGAGTTTACGTATCTTTGTCTGTCATCGCTTAAGCTTTGGCGACCACCGAGGCAGTGGTTGGTGCTTGGTACGTTTTGTACCTGTTGGGCTGGCGCAATTCTGTACGCTGTACGCTAATTTTTCCTCAGGGGCTCACCTTTTTGGCGAGTTCGGGGAGTGACGTGGCGTCCCCGAAGTGCCTGAGCCACGTAGTGTTCCGTATTCACCATGTACTTGGCACAGCATGGCTTCTGCAGGCCTCTGTGCCATTAAACTTCAAATCAACCAACCAAACCAACTACGTTGATTCTCCTACGAATTCCTCTACCTGTGTCGCTGTTCTGGTTCTCTCCAGACTAGCAATGAGTCCCAGATTGAGCCCCGATATCGCCGTTGCGAATCGCTCCCAATTCATCCTTTTCATATTTAATCTGTCGTTTGTGGGCATGCTCAGTCGGCTCCAGGTAATGCTGAAGTCCACGTATCGGTGGTCTCCGGAAGTCTCGGTAGGCGCCACGCGCCATCCCTCGACCCGTCTTGCGAGTCGTTCTGAGATCATCGTGACATTGATCCAGCTCTCCCCTCGAGGTCCGCAAAAGGTTGCCTGCGAGTCAACTGTGTTGACTGTGTGTAGCCTGTTCTCCGATGCAAACTCTGTTAATTCTCGTCCACGTCGGTCGGTCCTCCCAGGACCCCATATGGAACTCTTGGCGTTCCAGTCCCCGCCGATTACGAGCCCGCAGTTCGTGTTTGCGGTTTGTAGCTCTTTAACTGCGTCAAACAACAAATCTAGTGATCCTTGCCGAGCCACGTAGATTGACGCTAGGCATATATCGCCTCTCGTGCCAGTTACTCTGATTGCCACTACGT
Organism: Loxosceles reclusa; assembly: GCA_001188405.1. NCBI lineage: Eukaryota > Metazoa > Arthropoda > Arachnida > Araneae > Sicariidae > Loxosceles > Loxosceles reclusa. The sequence continues at coordinate 85,909 of JJRW01S0006354.1, read as the reverse complement.
TCGGAGTAGATCTTATTTCTATGACCGATAGGTCGCAATCGGGAACTAGTACTGCACACAGCGGCTTCCTTCTCTGATGGTAATAGATGTGGTACCTCTTCGGGAATCCCCGGACCTGGTATCGTCCCGAATCCTTCAGGTACCCGACCACGGGTTCCTGCAGGCGTACCACTTGATAGCGCTCCTCGGTAGTAGCACTTATAGCCTATTCTGTGCTGCGTACGTATGTCCCGTATTAAACTGGAGCACTCTTAGCATGTTGAAATCGTTGCAGGAGCCCCCCATTAGCACTTCGGTTTGGCTGCCTGCAACTCTCTCAGGTAGAGGAGACATTTAGCGTCGTAGGCCGAGTGCCCGGCGTTTATGTTTTTCTCTGTCCGTTCTCCATGCTTTTTACATGGGGCACAGCATAACTGATGACTATCACAGTCAGAGCCTCTGTGTGGTCCTGCGCACTGAAAGCACATTTGGCCTTCGTGCGCTTGTGCTGTGTGTGTGCTCGAAGCCTAGGCAACTGTAACACCTAAGCACCAACACGAATCGCTCTATCCTGTGACTCACCCAACCACGGTATAGGCTTCTTTTTTTTTAAAAGCTGGTCCGATTTCTAGGGTGATCACTGAAAAATCCAGTGTTTTGTTTGGCTCTGCCTTCCCTTTATAGGGAACAATGCCTTCGAGTCGCTATACCTGAATAGTGAGCTATCTTGTAGCTCTTTCGTCACGCTTTCCGATGTCGATGATTCAGGGAAGTCATAAATGACAAACCTGACCATCCTCAAAAAGCGTTTGACTCAGTCTTCAGTTACCTGGCTCTGTTTCTTGTACGGCAGCTTTCCGATCCACCATAACTGCAAATACCTAGACGGACGTCAGCTTCCCTCCTTCCGTAAACGTTTTACTTTTAAGCAAACCTCCAAATCATCACAGGTCCAAAGAAAAACCACAAACATTGGTTCCTCCACTAAGCCTCCAACTCCACAATCCAGCCCCAAAAAGAATAATAATTCTACCGAATCTCAAGAAACAAAAAGTAAAGGATACTCCAAAAAGTTGACTAAGGAAATAGAAAAGGGACTCGTTCCTCACGGTGGACTTCTGCTGAATGAATCAACGGATGACATCAGAGGGCGGAATGGATGTAGACTGATTTATACTCGTCAAATACAAAAAAGTCACTTTAAAGCGGAAACAACAAAAGACCAAGCTGCCACTTGCTACATAAATAAGATCATGCATTATAACATCATACAATGGAACTGTTGTGATTTTCCTGCCAACATGGACGACATCAATCAGCCTATTCATCAATTTTCCGTGGTGTGTTTTGCTTCGCAGGAAACACTTTTAAAGCCAACAAATGACGCGAAGGTACGACGACACAGCATGCTCCGTTGCGATTATTCATCTGAGGCGCGTGGTGGTGTCGCGCTACTTGTCCCCCATCACATTCCGCTATCACCTCAGACGCTTCCAACATTTTACAGGCTGAAGCTTTTCGCGTATACTTATCGTCTTCTGTCACATTCTGTTTCTTGATTCTGTCACGGATGCGACTTTCCGGAATGCGGGTCGGTACAGAAGTTTGGCGGCTTCTGGCGCTGAGAAACTCAGCCTTGTGTAGGGTTGCTAACGGCGATCGCGCGCATGCGCCTATAATTCCACCTACACTTAAGTGGTTTACCTAAATAGTGACAAGCAAAGGGAAACGCCTGTGCATTTTTAGGGCCATTTTATAAGTAAATAGTGAATGAAGTTTGTTATTTAATTGGACGTAATAAACAAATCATTAAAATCCTTCAAAACTATCCACCAAACCATCCCTTCTCGCATACTTTCCGACTGACTTCGACCTCTCCAAAAACACGATTCCATCTACTCAGGCAGAACAGCTGCAATACTATCCTACCACCCCTTAGAAAAACCCATGATTCAAAAAAATAAACACAATATAGTTCTCGCCATAAAGCGAAACCACAACGAAAGAACAAAATATATACGAACATGTTGCCACAAAAACTGGAGTATCACCGAATCGGCGAACATGGCTATTCGCCAAAGCCGCCAAACTTCTGCACCGACCCGCATTCCGGAAAGTTCGCCACCAGGATGATCATGTTATCTTTACCGAACTCCAAAATCTTATTGAACAATTAGCATCACCGTATTTGCTGCTTGAGGATTTCAGTAGACATCGGCAGAATTGGGGTTGCCCTGAAACAAACAGCAAAGGACGAGTGGTCGAGCGTTTGCTAATAGAGTTCGACTTATTCCTCATAAACACTGGAACGAACTCTTACTTTCATGCTGCCACAAAATCTTTCATTACAATTGATCCGCCTTTCTGCTCTCCAACAGAGTATTCCCTGTGGTTACGGTTAGTCCAGCCTAACCAAATGGGAAGTGATTATTTCCTAATTTTCTTGACATTGTCCAATGCTAAGAGTTGCGATCCCAAAGGCGTTCCCCGATGGAAAATTAACTGCGCCGAGACTAGGAATTGTATGCCTCATTGGTTAACTTGACGAGAGATATGACAGAAACTCAAAACATCAATGAAGCAGTAGCTAAAATTACAACTTCCATACTCCAAACAGCAGAGTTGTCCATACCTCGTACATCCGCACAATTACCAAAATCTCCGTAACCATGATAGAACCACGAATGACCACAGAGTATAAAGCGCAAAGGAAAAGGTGGGATATTTTTCGCATCATTCGACCCCAAATAACATGGAGTGCTTCCAGCGGGCTCGCGCACATGCTCGCCGTGTTCGTCACCGCAGACAACGTGGGTTATGGCAGAAGTATGTATCCAGCGTCACGTCCACTACAAACATGAAAGAAATATGGAATAAAGTCCGTAAAATCAGTGGCCATTTCTCATTCCATCCTATATCTACTTTTCACCCTGAACACCAAGTGCTCAGTATATGTGCAGTGTTTCCTGGAACACCGGGCTGCATTCCCCGATCATATTCCCATATACACCGATGGATCGAAGTCAGACGGGGATATTGGCTCAGCGATGGTCTGCCGCAACATTACACTTACTGATAGACTGCCTTTCCAAACGTCCATCTTTACAGTTGAGCTACTCTTGCACTCGAGCACATATTGCATTTTTCTCTGAGGAAAATGCTTTATATACTCTGATTCACTCAGTGCTTTGCAATCCGTTTCCTCCTTACAGTCAACTCATCATCCTGTTTAAACCCACGTATCTTGAGCAATTTATTATCAGAAAGATTTGATACCCGTTTTTACTGGATTCCGGGCTACGATGGAATATTTGGGAACGAGACAGCTGATCGAGCTTCGAAGTATGCTCCTTCGTCTGGCCGACTGCAGATGCCCGTGCCGTATACCGACTGGAAGCCTGTCATCCGAGCCCCGTATTCGCACTGTTTGGAAGAACGTGTGGGACACTCACACAGCTAACAAACTACAGTAAAGCACATTCTTTTGTACTGACCTTGTAGTCTTTCACACACATAGGAAGATTCACTGACTCTCTCGCCTCGTTATTAGTCACACCTGACTCACTCATGGATATCTCCTTGAAGGAGAAAATGCACCTTCTTGTCCACATTGCCATTTCATTCTCACTATAAATTCATGGAACTGATGGATTTCACCCTTGAAATTTCTAAGGTGTCTCCAGCAATATGTCCTTTCCCATAGCAATGACAAAGGAATTCATCCTTCAAGGAAAACCCTTGTATTTTCTCTCTCTTTTGCACACAACAGGAGTTTTCAGTTCTGACTCATGGCGGCAGGAGGGTTAAATCAAATCCGTTCCACAATTTTTGGCAATCGTAATTTGAGTAATTAGATGTTTTTGGTTCAGCATGTGATTTTGACCTGCTGAAACAATTTTTGCATTCCGTCAATGTGTATAATGAAATTTGAAATTGTGCTTTAAGAATAGTGCTTACATTTGACTTTAACCGTCATTTCCGAATCTCCCTTCTCTCTCGCACAGAATGACCTCTTCAGGTCCTTCTGCCATTGAATTGCAATCAGCCATTCAACATATTTTCATTGATTGTCCTTCTTTTACATCTCTTTGTGTTCAGATATTTCAGTTACGTGTTTTAGACCTTTGTACTATTTTGGCACCAATTATTTGATTTTAGCATTTTACAGCCTTTTTTGATTTCTTGCCATTTATATCACCAACTTTAGATTTTGTTTTCATTGCTTTTTCACTTCCAGTGTTACGCTGGCTTCATGACTTTTATCTATTACATTTCTCTCACTCGTGCCTTTCACGGGTTCACATAAGACGTCTTATTCCCATTTGTGCTCGTTTTGCATTTGTTTTTCGTGGTCGGCCGTGGTGGCTTTTGCCTGTTTCCGACTTTATATTTTGTATTTGCATTTGTTTTTATCTTGATGCTGTTTGCCCTAAGTTTGGCATAAAATGGACCTTTTAAGGTATTGTGCCATTAAACACCAGCCAGAGAGAGAGAGACATCCCCCCCCCCCTCACTGCGGTAACAGTACAACACTTTGCGATGGCACTTTGTTTATAAAAGGTAAGTCAACCTTCTAATCAGAGTTTTCATTCAGATTCGTGTGCTTTGACTATGTTTAGTTGTATTTGAATCTACACTGCTACGTAATTGATTACTTCGTTTTGTCTGCTCACTGGTTGTTTGTGTTTGGATTATTCGACAATGGCCAAATTGCATTGTGAACTTCTACTTAAGTTTGTTTTTCGCAGCTCTAAGGATCAGTTATGAGTTTTCATACGTTTTCTTGCATTGCACGTGTTAATAAGCGGATGCGTGTTAAGAGGTAGCTCCTTTTTATCCCCAGGCAGATTATTATTAACAGTATTAATATTGCCGGCTTTTTGAAAAGTGTATTGCAAATTTTTTCATACATCAAATGCTGCTTATGTAATTGTACGTTGGTTCGTTAATTATAATGTATTCACACAAGAGCTTGTAAGGCCATGCTGGGCCAAACATAAGTTAAGAATGAAACACTAAATGACTCTAGCACCTTGGGGGCGCTACATCGCATCCTGAGCCTCTGAAGTATTGTGTATTGGTATTTAATTTGAGTGTAATAAATGTTTTTTCTTTACTTATTACATTTGAATGTAATAAGTGAAGCTTATATATATAAATAGTGATAAATTTTTAAATCTTTTATCACCTGATTTAATTATTTATTATTATTTTGTATTTGTCATTTGTTTTAGTAAAATCTGCTTCGTCCTCACGTCCTTTATTGTTATTGCAGTATTTTCATTTTTGTTTGTTATTTTTCACAGAAATAATTGCCCAAATTCTCATTGTAGGTAATATCGTAATAACTGGTATCAAATTAATTAGATTGCAGGCTGGTTTATTGTGGTATTCGTGAATTGGTAAAAAATTAATTAGGTATTAGAATTGCTTGTAAATTTTACTCAGTTTTAAATTTCAACAGCAATTTGCTGGCTTTATTAATGTATGGTTAAGAAAAAACCGCAATTACAAATGAATTTTAAGATTCTAAAAGCAATGTTTTCCGAACTTAAGTCCGATGCAATGAAAAATTGAGGTGAATTGTCAAGTTGAATCGTTGAGAAAGTTCATGTCTCTAGAAGAGTGGTGCACACAGAATTCCTCTTCCTCTTTCCATTTGTGTTTGACACAGGGTTCTTGGCACTATTTTATGTTTCTCTTTTTTGCATATGTTATTTAAATATTAAAACAATGTTTTTACATGTGAAATGTGTTAAACCGTCAGTGAACCTTGTACTTGCCGCTGAATTTCCCAACATCATATTCTAAATCTCATAAAAATCGCACCCCCACCTGTCTCTGGATAATGATTTTTAAAGAAATGATGTGTTATCTATGTGAGTGAATGTCCAGTCCTTAAAGAGTGATAGTTACAGTGTGATAATATATATGAAGTAAAAGTGCCAACTTTTTTTGAGCAGGAAATTTTCACTGTTTAGCAGCTACGAATGCTTGAGTCTTTGAAAAGTCTTTAACATCTGACATGTGAGAATTGAAAATTGAAACTGCAGCTGTGGCTTAAAGGTTTGGTGGAAAACTTACTGGCTTTACATATTAGAGCTCTCAACCTTTATTAGGTGATCTTGGTTAGTATTAAATGTCCCACTACTAATAAATATGAACCAAAACAGAAATACTCAAATGTAAGATGCATCTGACCAAATAAACAGTATTAAAGCACGCAATTATGCTGTATAAAATATACAAACCGTCTCCAAAATGACAGTTCCCGCTGTGTTTACTGTCACTTTATTAAATACGTCTCC
>JJRW01S0006325.1:28082-41193 GCA_001188405.1 Loxosceles reclusa | reverse complement strand
CATGGAGAAACATTTGAAGATTACAAGTTGTTGCAAAGTGTAATTTCTCGACTATGGAATCATTTCAGGAAACTAGAAATGGACAGCGACGACAAGATCAAGGTCGTTTTAGTACTACCACGTCTCTAACTATTGTTATCAGTTGATAATTGCCTGGCGGAATAGGCGATAAAATGCAACACAGCTCGAGCGAGAGTTTGTACAATTGACAGCATACAGAATTTATACTCAAACAATCCGTAATCGTCTTCACGGAAGTGGACTTCATGCACGTAGATCAATGTTTGTCAGTATTCTTTTGCCTTACAGCCCGGAGAAACTGGGTTCAGAAACACCGTGTCTGGGAACATTTGGAGGGGAGCCAGGTTTTCTTTTCTGATGAATGTCACAATTCAGTTTACACTAGGACAATCGATATGTTTTCACCTAGCGTGAACTCGACACACACAATACCCCATAATTTTCGGAAGGAACATTACAATATTGTAGAGATGGATTGTTGATCGTGGGTATAAATATAGGCTGGCGAACGAACCTATGCGTCATCCGAAATGGTAGCTTAAACGGTCAGAAATGTTGGTATCAAATTCTTAAATACAATCGAGAGACTCGAGAGAGACATCGCGGACAGGGAACTGAAGACTTTCCTTATCACAGAGTAGCAACGATAACCTCATGCCCTCATACGCAACTTGATCCACTCGATGTCGAACATATGTGCCGCTATTTTAGCAGTTCACGATGATCACGCATTTTACTGAAGACCGTGAATTGTCTTGCGAACCCGGGCTCAAAAGAAGAATATGATTACCCTCGAGAGCGGCATCTAATTATCAGACTGACATTTGTCAGTATCTAAACACGAATTTCGTAAATTTATCTGTCTATGAGGCCTGGACTTAAATCTTTCGGAGTTGAAGTCAGTGAGACACAAAAATGCACAGGAGTGCTAAATTTTAGACTCTGGCTTCTACTTGGTAAAACGTCGTCACAATTTCGTGACTTGAGCAGTTACGTCAGTCGGACGTCTCGGAGTTTGCTTCCTATAGTTATCCTTTTTCGGCTACAATATTTCACTTCTTTATATTGAGTTCTGTTTTGCTTTTTTGGCTTCTTTACATCTTTTCGTGACGTAATATAAATTAACTGAATTCTCTTCTTCGTGAGGAGGCATATAAAATTGTTAATGGTTATGTTAATGTTAGGGGTGATAGTTCAGTTGTTTTCATTACAACTGTTGGGCATTTGCTTTGTTCATGGAAACGTATTTCAGTTGTTTGTGTAAAAATGTCATTATTGTGTCATTTTCTTTAAAACTGTTCATTAATGTTTATGCTTCATTTTTCAGTCGTATTATAGTTCATTACAACAGTTATTTCTGAAATCCATGTATATATCCCATTCTATTTCACACAACATCTCAATTTTCGTAAAAATATTGTTGATCCACGTATTTTTCGAGAAGTGTTTATCTACAATCTACGCCCTAAATATCTGTTTAGATATTCTAATGATATTACAGAAATTTTCAATCGGTTAATTGCTCCGAGTTGTGCTTTTTTTCATGAAACTAGCAACAAATTGACATCAATATTAGAAACAGTATTTTTCCTTCTAAACAAACGTTAAACAAAACTAAAAACAAAGTAAACAAACCTTAAGCAAATCCATTCCAACATTCGCGAATACCACCATCCCTTTTCTTCTACACCATCACTACTTAATTGAATCCCAACAGCGGAATTACAACGTACAAAGCATTTCAACAACTCTTTATGCTTTACCGCGTTTATCTATTTTATTTACCTCCATTTTTCTTCTGCTTAAATGCAAAAATAGGAAATAAGCAGATCAGGAAGACAATTTTCTAAATCGGTGTTCTTCAAACTGGATTTTCCAAAACAAGAGTGTCCCTAAGAACATCGCTACTGGTTCCAGGAGAGACTGTGGTATAATTACAAATAATGTTTAACTCAGCATTTTCGGTCAAATGTTCAAATTTTTATCTTCTCCAACGAGCGCTGTCGTCTCTGAAGTAACAGCTACTACACGAAAATGAATAATCTACTATATTTCAATATCTTTACTTCATGTCAGATTGAAAAAAATTATTATAAAAAACAGAAAGAATTTGTTATGCGTTTAAAAAACAACTTTATACTGCATTTTTATTTAAGGAAAGATAATTTTGAATTGACGTCCTGGTGCTAGGCAGAAAAAAATGCAACAAAGATAAACGTAGAACAAGTGAGAAAAACTTTCTTTTTTGTTACTGTATACAGCATTTGTGTCTACTGCATAAATTATCAGAACGCTCGCTTCTAAAAACTAAAAGCATTCCCAGAAGCCTGTGGAGCACTCAGATGAAAATGTCGCATAATAATTTGTGCTAGATTTCGTTTCACGACAAAAGTATTAAAGAATAAAGCATTTATGCTTTCCCGAGAAAAGATGCACTATGAAAATACATAATTTATTTTATTACTCAGTGTAATGTTTCAAGCAAGTTCTTTACATCTTACACAGAAGATGCTTGCATATTTCTGAACAAAGTTGATGATAATTAATCAGCTCAGAAGAAGGAATACCTTATTTTTCCAAGGGCAATTTATTACGACCACCTTATCAGTACATTGTGGGGCCACCATTTGCTTTCAAGACAGCTGCAAACCACATGGGCGTGAATTCGATGAGATGTTGATGGGTTGATAGGGAGATGAAAGAATCCGCACAACGTTCAGATTTTGTTAAATTGGGCGGCGGGGGATCCACAGTTTTTATGTCATTTTCAATCTCGTCCAATAAATTTTCAGTTCGATTCAGATTCAGTGGTTCTGGGAGAAACGTGAGCAAGGTAGAATTACCGCCATAGAATTACTCTCAAATCATATGCGGATAACAAGAGCTGTATGTAAGGAGCATTGCCGTAATGGAAGAGCCCATCTCCATTGGGTAAGACCAAGGAATTAGGATGCACTTGATCAGCGATATGCACTAAGAATCTTCTAGCTGTTGTACTGCTAGTTGTTGTACTGTCACCCACAAAAGACTTCAAATATAAGCTTTTCAGACAACGTCGGCGTAGCTTAATCGGTAAAGCGGTTCCTCCGGAGTTGAACGTTCCAGGATCGATTCTCGGCGTCGACATGAAGTAAAGGTTTTCTTTACAAATGGCGCCAGAACTTAGCGACTCACATTAGTGGCCAAGGACCCAGTTAGGTCCACCATTCGAGGTCAGGTCGTACCCTGACCTCTCTTTCAGGTGGGGGAGGATGTAATGCCCACCCACAAAAGACTTCAAATATAAGCTTTTCAGACAACGTCAGCGTAGCATAATCGGGAAAGCGGTTCCTCCCGAGTTGAACGTTCCGGGTTCGATTCCCGGCGTCGACATGAAATAAAGATTTTCTTTACCCTGTATGACCTAGATCAACACAGATTAGGTAACCAAAACAATGCCAGGGGAAAGATTCTCCGAACTCCAAACAATAACACTGCTCCACCAGCCTACAAAGTCGTGAATATGCACCTGGGGTCTACGAGTTCGTACTGTTTTCTGTATATTATCACCCGTCCATTCGGAAGGTGTAACTACAAACGTGATTTACCAGCACACATTACTCATTGTTAATCATGAACTATAAGGTCTTTGTAAAGAAAAGTTGTCGATGCTGGGATTCGAATCTGGAACGTTTCGTTCCGGAGCGACTACTTTTTCATTTATGCAACGCCGACGAGTATCTGGCTAGCTTATATTGAAGTTCTTTGTAGGTGGACATTACATCTTTGTGCCCCCTTACGAAATGGAAGCATTTAATCTCGTTGCGTGTGGAAAAGAGAGACCAGCATTCAGTTGCGGAAGCCGCAAGGATACAATGTGCTCGAAATTATATCTTCAAAGACCTCCAGAGTTGCTCTGTGTTGCGGATATGAAGTCATTTCATTTTACAGCATTTCATGCTGTGGTATTACTGTTGAGCTGGACACATCTGGCAGCAATTTGATGAGCAACAGCATTAATCAACCGGTGTTGACCATATTTCGAAGTTGTTAACCAGTTTTTTTTTGTGGTGGTCCAGTCTCTCTAAACATGTATCACAGCATTTTTGAATTGCACAATATGTATAATTCGAACAATGACTAGTTTCGGAAATCGAACCTAACTGCCGAAATTAGTCATTGTTCGAATTATACATATTGTGCAGTACATCAACGCTAAATATAATTATCATCTGCACATGGGCAGTTAGGACTATTGTTGAACGTATCACAGTGCTTGTTTTGGAACATTTGATAAACGTCACATTTTCTCCGATGCGTTGCTTATCCACAGTGAGTCAATGAAGCTGTGTTTGAGATGTCCGTTAATGCTTTTTTATTAACACCCACTTTCTCGCAAGCGCTCTACTTCTTCTGCTATGATGCTTGTCCTTGTGCACACTTTTTATACGCATCGCACTTCAGAGCGCTTTCAGTTGGTAGATGCTAGAAACAAAAATTCTCTTTCCAGATTCCGCTGCCGTAAGAGTTCTGAAAATACTAAATAATTTCTGTCTTCCTCCGGGAATCGAACTCGAGTTTTTCTTTAAGTACAAGAACGACTTGACCACTAATCCATAGAGGCACAAATCAGTTAGATTTTCAACCACTTGTCAAGGCAAATTCCGCCTACTTGTCGACAGTTTTACATTACGTTTGCTTTCAGAGCGCTCACAGCACCGAAATCTGGAAATAAAATGTATATTTCTAACTTGTGGGCTGTCGAAATATTACGGTTTGAATACATTACAGGGCGTATCAGAAACAAATAATGCCGTATCTGTGATTCACTGCAATGTGAAACGGCCATCAACAAGGCAGATTTGCCTTGGTAAGTCATGGAAAATCTATCTGATGTGCCCTCTGTGGGCTCGTGGTCAGGTCGTTCCTGTAATAAAGGAAAAGCCAGGCTTCGATTTTCGACGAAGGCAGAAATTATTTAGTATTTTCAGAGCGCCGCATTAGCGGTGCCTGAAAAGCGAATTTCTGTTTCTAATTAGTAGGCTATCGAAAAGCTACAGTTTGAATCCATTAGAGGCTGTTGTTCCACAAAATGGTTATGTGGTTAGAATACACTGGTTTGCAAAAATGACGGACAAGGCGGTTTATCGCATGTAACGTCGTGGAAAAGTGATCAAAATCGACACAAAGAATACCAGAAGATGAGCAGAACGTAAGAGCATCAAAAAGCTCTAAAGAATGAAATCCAAAGGATAATAAGGAACTTTGTTGAAACATGAGCTTCCAGCTGCAATTTTACAGAAGACCAAAACGTCTATGTGACACGTGACTGGAAAGAAACACCCAGCCGTTAGTTGGGATATGATCACCCCCGACTGATATGCAGGATCGAATACCATCTGCGCATGCTGAGGACAAGGTTGTCAACGAACTATTGAGGCATTGCAACCCACTCTTTTTGTAGCGGAAATCGGAGCTTCGGAATCGTTGCTGGCGGCAAGCGATGTGCTGACATGCATAACCCTAGAGTGTCCCATAGGTGTTCGATTGGATTTAGATCCCGGAACCTTGCCGGCCGCTCGATGCGTTGAATATCTTTACTTTCCAACAGGTCTGCGACTTTAAATGTACGATGGGGTGTCAAGTTGTAGCCCATGTAGAGGAACTCAGGACACATAGCACCACTGTAAAGATGCACGTGAGGAAGGAGAACCTCGGTACAAAAGAAGGCGTCAGTGACCCATCTTCCTTGGAAGGTCAGTACGGGTACCAAGCATTTATGTCTCCACAAACAAGGACTCTACCACATCCAATCCGGCGCCTTTCGACGATGTTAGACGGGTTATTTCGTATTCCCTGCTCTCTCGAGATGTGTTTGCGTCCATAACTACTAGTCAGACTAAATCTGCTTTCATCCGTAAAGAGTACTCGAATTCATTGCTGCTCTGCCCCGTTCCTGTGTCCCTAGCACCACAGAAAAGGCCTTCTCCGATGAGCTGGCGTTAATGGCCCACATCATACAGGTCGTCGTGCAAATAGACCACGATTGTGCAGCCTCCTGATCACGGTAAAACGCGACATCTGGCACCCAGTATTCTGTTGCATGTGTCTTGCGATGTCTCCGGCTGTCTACCGTCTGTTTCTACTCGCCTGTAGGCGAGTAGAAACAGACCTGCCGTTAGCCGCCGTGGTTGCTCGTGGACGACCACTACTGAACCATTGGGCAGCTGTTTCTGTCGATGGAAAAGCTCTCCAAGCTGGTGAAACGCTGCTGTGAGCGATCCCAAAATCCGTATCCACACTGAAAACACTACGCCCTTGCTCCAACCTCTCAATGATTCGACTTCGGGTAAATCCATCCAGAAGTCGTCTACCGGATTACCTGTTGGACATATCCCACTGCGCCAGTACCTCTAGGTCGTTGAAGCTGATGTACAACGTGCAATAGCTTTCACAGAAACGCTGAGCGTACACCGCTAGCATGCTTTATACACTTCTGACACTGGCCTATTCCGTCATGTTGCATCTATTATGCATGCCCTACAATACCTGACCCACGTCGGTCTCCTGTCTGGTCTTTCGCTAAGTCCTGCCTACTCGTTCCGCTCGTATGTTAAGTTCTCAGCTTCGTCCTTAATTTTTGCACACCAGTGTCAATTGGTAGTTGCAAAATACGATTATAAACGCAGTTCTTAAATTTATGTAATATCTCTAGGCCATAATTATTTTAACTACCTTACATAGTCCATTCATACTTCACAATCTCTGGTGGAGTAGACCGTGTTTAGTAGTCCAAACGTAAATAAAGTTGTAAACACATCAGGATGATCTCAAGGCATATTTTTCAAAAGAAACAGATTTTATACCAGTCTCTTTTCACATTTTTTCCCGGTAACGATTCGACGGCAGATTTTAAGGAATGGCCCAGTTAGTTTAACCTTCTTGAAGTTCTACTCTAGTATTCATCGTATAAAGCTTTGGAATCTCTTCCGTAAATAATGGTGATAAAGTATAACGTTTTTGGCGATAATTGGAACTATAATTTAAACATTCTGACTACACTGATGTTCAGTGAAAGCTTATCACCTACGAAAATTTCAATTTTAATCTGGCTCCTGCAATACTTGTGATATAAAATGACACATTAAAAGTAATGTGTCATTTTGACTAATTTAAATATTTTTTTTTAAATTTGACTAAATAACTTCTCTTTTTACTAAATAAGAAAAAATTAGCTGAAAGAAAAAGAAGCGAATACATGGCAGCCTCTGTCAACATATAGGGAGGGATATGTACATAAATGACTTCACAAGCGCAAGGTGATAAATATCAGAATAAACGTTCATTGGTAACGTTCAATATCGTGTAAATCTTTGTGGGACACAAATAAAGATAATTAAATATTATCTACAAAATGTAATATTCATTTGGTCCATCTCTGTGCCTCATAACGAAAATACATCGGTAAGAACGCACAGAACGTATTTCAGTATATACAATGAAGTGCCAAAAGTCATGAAATACCTTTAATATTGTGTCGGACCGTTGAACCGGCAAAATGCAGCAGATCCCTGTGGCATTGAGTAACTAGTCATCGTAGGCCCCCGGACAAAATATTCAGCCATGCTGTCTGTATAGTCGTCCATAATTACGGACGTGTTACCAGGATAGGACGTCGCGCATGAACGGAACTTTCGATCAAATTACAAATGTGTTCGATGAGGTTCATGTCTGGCATTTAGGTGGTCACATCATTCTCTGGAATTCTCTAGAATGTTCATCCAACCATTCTAGAGTAACATATTCGTTGGTTCGAATCCCGGCGTCGACATGAGGCAGCTGTTCTTAAACAATGGCGCCCGAAGAGGAACTCACACTAGTAGCCATGGACACAACCGTTAGATCTACCATTCAAGCTCAGGAGGCATCCTGACCTCTCTGTCTACGTAAGGAAAGATGTAAGCTTCCCCCATAAGAGATTTCCCCATAAGAGATAGTAAGCTGCCCAAACACCTCCCGGCGTAGCTTCAGAGGTAAAGCGGTCACTCTAAAGAATACAGATCTGTTGGTCCGAATTCCAGCGTCGACATGAGGCAACTTTTTTTTACACCATTAACGAACTGTTTTGACATGGTGCATTACCATCCTGAAAAACCACATCGTTTCGTGAGTACGCGTAGTCTATAAATGGCAGTAAATCGTCTCCAAGCAGTTGAACATAAACTTTTCCAATCAGTGTGTGGTTCAGTTTGACCAGTGAATCCAGTTGACGCCATGAAAATACACCGGACACCATTATGGATCTTCCACCAAATTGCACAGCACCTTGTTGACAACTCGGGTCCATAGCCTTATGAGGTCTGTGCCACAACCGAACCCTACCATCAGCTCGTACCAACTAGAACCATGACTCATTTGACCGAGCTACATTTATTCCAGTTATCTACTGTCCAGCTGTTCGCGAACCTAAAACGGCGCAGCTGCCGATGGCGGCTTGTTAGTAAAAGCACTCGAGACGGTCTTCTGCTGCCATAGCCGATCAATACCAAATGTCGCTTCACTAACCTTAGGGACACTTACTTTGTACGTGATTCATTGGTTGTTGCTGCAACTTCACGCAGTGTCGCTTGTCTGTTATCACGGACTACTCCACTCAGACCTCGATGGTCGCGGTGATTAAGTACACGCCGCCGGCCATTGTGTTGTACATTGTGGGAGATAATGCCCGAATTCAGGTACACTCGCCACACTCTTGACACTGTGGATGGAGAAATTTGGAATTCCCGAACAATTTCTGAAATGGAATGTTCCATGCGTCTAGTTCGAACTAGCATTCCGCGTTCAAAGTCGGTCGATTCTCGTCGTGTAGCCATAATCAGGTCAGAAAACATTTCACAGGACTCACTACCGCACTACCGTCCAACTGAAATATCTGAGAACGTACTGCTTATTGATGCTTATTTTACGCGATGCTACCGCATCTTGGATATTTGCATATTACTATCCCATGACTTTTGGCACTTCGGTATATAGATTCTTAGCTCTTATGTAGCAGTCAAAAATAGCCATACAATACTCTGCAATCATATGTAATACAGTATGAAGCAACACATGATGATTTCCTCGTCTTTATAATAATAATAAATTTTTATTTAGCTGCACAATGTATTCACACATGGGCATACCGAGGAATTCGATGCAGCGTCATGTACATAACAAAATAAAGTACTAAATATGCAAACGCATATCGACTATTTTTATTCATAGGTTTCTATTTCGTTATCTTGATCGACTCTTAGTCCACCTCGGCCTACAAATTAACTGGGTTACACCAAGTTAATTTGCAGACCGTTGATAATGTATTTACACTTCACAACAGCAAAAGTTTCTTAATCATATGTAGGTCCAGAGATATCTCTCAAAGAGCAGTAAACTGGCCATTTGAAACTACGGACTTTCTGTGAATTGAAGCAAAAACCATAGACAAACAGAAAAATGCCAAAACTACGAAATTTCCGTGAACTGACGAGACAAGGAGCCCTTGGAAAAAACATTCCGTGAAATGATAAAGAAATTCGGCAAGTATGTTGTACCGTTTTTGAAGACTTGTTTTTATACATTGTATTCCCTTCAGTCAGAAATATTAATGGATTGCCACATCTCGGTGTTCCATTTGGCGTAATGTTATTATTTACACAGATTTAAACGTGCCTTTTGCATCTTAGATACTTTTGTTTTTCAGAACAGACTACCCCATTCCCGATTTCCAACAGACGTACATGGATTCTTAATCAAATTGATGAAATGGATGTTATACCCCAGGTGACAAAATAACCTGCACAATATAACTGCACCTGTATCTTCCAGTTTGAATTTTCTGCTAATTTATCATTTGTAAACAATAAGTCATTTACCAAGGGATAGAAGTACATGTATATGGAATATAAATACTTGCAAACACTACTACTGTTATGTGGTCAGAAGGGAACACACCACTCATCAAGAGCTGCTATTGGTCCCGGATTTAATGGAAAGAGCGCAACAGAAGCGAGTATTTCGGAAGAAACTACACTAGTTCATGTAAACTAAGAAGCCCCTCCATTGACGCAATGGCACAGGTGACGGGCTGCTGTGCTGGGGAGCCCGGGTTCGAGTCCAACTCGGCATGGGTGTGTGTGTGTGTGTGTTTGTTCCTGGACTTGTTGATATTCATCTCGTGTCTGGCACAGTTATGATCTTAATAGGTCCTTGCGCCATAAAAAAACAAAAAAATCATCATCATCATCATTTATAAATTAATGAACCAAGTGGAAGAGAGGGACAAATTTGAAAATATCGCGTGTAAAGTTTGCCAAATTGGCATATGTTACGCGGAAGGCATGCAGTGGAAGCGACGTCTGACATTGAAATGCATGGCGCTGGCATCGATTCATGCAAACTAATGACTTCTTAAGAGCTGCTGTTACGCAGAGAATCGGCAGTCACTGTGGCTAGTTGGACATGAAGAATCTCAGATAGGCATTGTTATGAACATCAGGTAGAATTAGGGTATCCTGCTGTAGGAGGAGGATTCGAAGAAGGACAAACTCACACTGACGTTGCCAAATGGCTGAATGTCGATAGTTCTGTGATCAGCCGCATGTGGCAGTAGATTCTAATCGTAAATCAGTTACACAGAGGTCGAGCCCAGGTAGGCCAAGAGCAAGGATAGCATCAGATGTCCGATATGTGCGCTATGTGTTCAACGGGACTGAACGCAATCAGTTACACGGAGGTCGAGCCCAGGTAGGCCAAGAGCAAGGATAGCATCAGATGTCCGATATGTGCGCTATGTGTTCAACGGGACTGAACGCAATCAGTTACACGGAGGTCGAGCCCAGGTAGGCCAAGAGCAAGGATAGCATCAGATGTCCGATATGTGCGGCTATGTGTTCAACGGGACTGAAGAAGTGCTCCTACTCATCTGAAATCAGTACTTGCTGCAGCAACCGAACAGAAGGTATCCTTCCTGTACCCTATGCGCAGCAGGCTACAGGAAGGAAGGCCTGTTTGCCCAACGATCCGAATTATGTGCGATAGTAACAGCCCGCCATAGACAGAAGCCTTTGGCTTGAGCACGGATGCATACTCACTGGGAGCGAGTTCAGTCGAAAACAGAACTCTTGATTGATGAGTCGCGATTTTCACAATAAAGTTACACTCTACAAGTGTACATATGGGCAGAATTAGGCATTCGTTTTCATCCCTCTCACACACAAAGGCAGTGTCCTGATCTTGAACTGAATATCGTTAGGAGGACACACGGAACTGTATGCGCTGCCACAGGGAACATTGAACGGCTGTCGCTAAGAAGATTATATCCTCGACCGACTGTCAGACCCTACACAGGTGTAACTGATTCACATTTCTTTCTGCAGACGGATGATGCGAGGCCACAAACAGCAAGCCTACTCCAGTGGTACCTGGAGGAACAGATAATTGCATATATGGAATGGCCAACACAGTCGCCCTGTTTGAATCTCGTTTTGTATGTCTGGGATTTTCTACGGAGACGGGTTTCAGTGCTTCATCCTCTTCCGCGAAACTTTCAGGCCCTTCGGGCTGCTTTCCGAGAACAATGGTATTTGCTACCCATGGAGCTCATTGACAACATCACTAACGGCATGGAATATAGCTGTTCGTGGATATCACTCGCAATAATGAGGTACTTTTCCTATTTCATCTGCACATGCGAAGCTTTCCCTTTTTCTGTTTTGCGACATGCGACGAATTATACAAGTGTTTGTCTGTTTTATGCATCTGTGTTCATTTTGTATGGTGTCATAACGATGTTCATGAAATTTCATCCAACTCGTTCGTATAATTTTATTGTAACCCTTTCTTTTTCACTTTGTTGCTTAATTTATAGAGACAAGTGTAGCTTCGGATCACTTAAAGGCCACAAATTTATAATTCAAGACACACAATTAAAATTTTACTAAGATGAGGGTAGTCTTGCAAAAGCACAACAGGCATATCTAATAACAGATTATCGAAGTATAGAACATTAACAATAAGTCAACTACGAACAATAGAAGACTGTGACTATTACAAATATATTTTTTCATGTTTAACCTCTGCAAGAGCCCGGCGTTTACTAGTTGAATGGCCTGATTCTCAGTTCTACTTTGTAATGTCCACCCACAAATGATTTTTAAATAAGTAACTCAATTAACCCGTCGGCGTAACTTAACCGATAAAGCGGTCACTCTAGAGATGACAGATCCGTTAGTTCGAATCCCGACGTCAACATAGGTAAAGTTTTTCTTTACAAATGGCGTCCGAACGTAGCGACTCACATTAGTGGCCAAGTACCAAACCTTTAGTTCCACCACTCGAGTAAAGAGGTCCACCATTCTTGAAAGAGAGGTCGTTACCCTGACCTCTCTTTCAAGTGAAGGAGGGTGTGATACCCACCCACAAACGACTTCGAACTAAGCTACTAAAGTCAAGCGTCAGAGTAGCTTAACCGGTAAAGCGGTCACTCTAGAGATAATAAATCCTTTGGTTCGAATACCGGCGTCGACATAAGTAAAGTTTTTCTTTACAACTTTGATTTATTAGGTATTTCTTATAACTCAGGCCTACACAGAATACATCGTCTCTCAATCCTGAAACCAAGATGCTTGTTTCCTTTCTACTATAATCGAAATGTGCCTGATTGGCGTGACAGACCACGATAATTGCGTAACACCAATTTAAATTGCTTCTAGGTTATTTTCCTTTCTAAACAAGTTCTAATTCCGTGCAATTTAAACGTATTGCTGTTATTACACCCTCGATCAAAAATAATCGAGCAAGGTTCGTATTTAGCAAGTATTTAGGTTATTTTTCTACTCGACTCTTAAGAGATAAAATTAATAATCCTTGCCTTTAGGAACGTCAGTGATACGACTTCATATTAACGGACATAAGTAATTTTTCTTTCTAATAATTCAGCAAGAAATTACATATCTAGCGAGTTTTCGGTACTTCTTTGAAACCAATAATGACCCGTTCTAGAATGGCATCAATGAAAATGAGGTTTAAGCTGTTTGAGAGAGACTCACTGGTAATTTCCCTCTTTCCCTAC